>PVKE010023120.1:0-24941 GCA_004027555.1 Craseonycteris thonglongyai
CTGAGAGAAGGTGTTCTTAGAATATGAGCCCAGGGGATAAAGTCAAGGCTCATCCAGCACAGAACCCAGCACCTAATTGTAGTCTGTCTCTTTCCTGTCCTGTGGGTACAGAGATGGTTGCTATGCTAGGTGATAGAACAAGGTCTGAAGGCCATAAGTGTTGGATCGCAGAGCATAGACAGAAGGCTAGTCTTTCTTCAGATGAGGAGCACTGTCTTCTCTGAGATAGGCAGAGAATGCGAGGACGTGTCAAGATGAGTGTGAATTTTGAGAAAAAGAAAGATAATGTTCAATTTCCCACCCCATGGCCTCTATTTTCTCACTGAAAGAGAAAGCGAGATTATTTCCTGAGAATACATGGATGTCAGTAGAGGTTTGAGATGCATTCCTTCTTTCCTACTAATTCGTAATAGTATTTCTTCAGTGATGCATAAATTCCTAAGGGAGAACATGAGGAAAGAAAGACATATGGTGCCCCTCCCATTCTGCTTTGCATCTTGAGTGATCTAAGTGAGGGTAGCAGTGACGTACACATGGTTCCACAAGACAGAAGCAGGTACATGGAACACCCCAACCAGAGTACTTGCTTGAGGAAGTGCTGCTGCCTTCCCTAGGCACACTCAAGATAAACCATTGTCAACGTGTAGACAATTACACCTCCCAGCTTCTTGTAAAAAGGAAGGTAATGTAGGCCAACACTGGTAAGACTGTGAGCCATTGAATAGTAATGATCAAATTGCAAAGACTATACAAAGCACTTAGCCCAGTGCTTGCTACCTGCCAATAAATATTAGCTGTTATTATTCATAAAAACCCAAATGGAGATGACAGAGATATCTGTCATCTCAGAACATCCATTCCTGCTCTCAGTGGTTAAGGAGTCATATCAAAATCCTCTAAATGTCTGTAGCTCTGAAGTCATTTCTCTCTACTTGTTATTATAGCTAGGCCTTGTGGTCTGCATCTCTTCCTTTCTTGGAAATGTGTCCATGGCATTCACAGTAGTAAATTAAATAAAACTGAGTCAGTTTTCAGATATATAAAAAAAAAAAAATTGGCAGAGGCTATGTTGTGTAATCACAGCTTGGAAAGCGAGGAGTGAAAATAACAGCCAGTTACGTGAGACAATGTCAGGCGGACCCAGAGCAGAAAGCCATATGTGAGCAGATCGTTTTCAGGAAAAGGCACCGCGGAAGCCGCATTATGTTACATAAGTGGCAGTCACTACTATAAGTGAGGAACTTATGTATTTTAAGTAACTTTTCAAGGAGAAAATTTTTTAAATTTTCATCAGTATTCATGAACGTATTATTTCCAAATCCAACACTTCGGGAGGAGTCTTTATGCCTTTAGGGCTCTAAACTTTCTTGCTTGAGCCTTTTCGTTATACAACTAATGAGAGTTATTTATTAGCAAGTGTGGGAAGAACTTTATCACAGCCTGAGTCTGTTGGTATCTACATACCAAATAAGCATTTGATCAAGTGCAGGGTTTGGGAAGAGTTATTTGAAATCTTTGAATGGTCTCCACCCTCAAGAGAATATGCACAAGGTGCATAAAGGTCGCTGAGGAGTGTTCACATAAATACAATGTAAACACCATGATAAATATCTCCACTCTACAAAACTGAGGGACCTGGCTTAACTGTGGTCAAGACAGCTCTGTGTTCCTCAGGATTCCTCAGGACCTGAATTGTCTCTATATCTTTTGGTGATTAAATTGATAGCTGGAGTGTTTTTGCAAACTAGCCAAAGCATGGCAGACATGGATCTTAAGAAATAAATACAAAGGGAGCTCCCAGAGCCAACTAGGAGAAACCAGCACCAGAGTTTGTGTTTAGCTGATGCTCTGGCTTTACTGTCAATCCTAGGAATAAATACCTTTGAACTGGATAAACCTCTGAGGAATGTTTAAACCACTTTCCTAATCAAGTGATGGTGAAATCACTGTCAAAATCTAAAAACTAACTTTGCTTATTGAAATGTGGGGAATTTCATTGCACAAACAAAAGCTTAAAGAGACCCAAGGGAGGATACATGGGTAATTCTCTCCATATTCAAGTAAAATTAGTCAAGAAGCCAACTTCTTGCTAAGTGGAGCATATTGCATAATGCATGTATGTTATTTTGGCATTTTGAGTACCGCTTTGTATGTGAACAATCAGGACTTGTTAAACCCTACATGAAAAAATATAGAGCTAAATGTTATCAATAGCTTAATTCAGGACTACTTTACACCCCAGACATTTTATCTTTTATTTTTATAGACACAGAAATAATGGCTTGTGAGATGCCTACCTTTGTAGTAAATTCATACATTCTCAGAAGTTAACTCCTCCCTAGCAAAGGTTAAGTTGATATTTTTGAATAGATTAAATTTAACTATTGGTCCCATTGGAAGGTCTCTGCATACTATATGATTCTTGAGTTCACCCAAGTTTTAAGCACATGGAAGTCAGCATTGTGCAAGACTCACAGACTGAGTAAAGGCACAAAGTTTTAGCTCCCAAATGAGCATAATATTCACTGTTAAGGTGACTCAATTTTAAGCTGGGTCATTCACTAAAACAAAGAATGGTGTTCACTAGAACTAGAGCTAAAATCACTATTACCTGGAAACAAAAGAGAAGTGGATTCATTATGTACACACAAAAATCTAAGCTGGAAATTGAAAAATAATTGAATGTGGGCTGTTAAATTTACAGAATACTGATTTGGAAGGTAGCAATGACTCCAGACACAAGTGAATGAATTCAGAGAGGTTTGTTTGTTTATTTGTTTGTTTTTTAATGCTTTCAACATTGAGCCTTAGTAAATTAGAGCAAAAGTTAATGAATAAAAATTTTAGAAGTCAATTCAGAAAGCAAGACAAGCCAATATTTGTAAAATGTTTGTAAATCTCCTCAGTTGAAGACACAATAGAAGTATCTATTCTAATTATAGGTCAAATCCTATTAGAATAAGCCCAGAGCTGTAGTGTGCTCTCTGTTATGGGATTTTATTTTCATTCATTGTTGTTTGTTGAAGCTGAAGATTAGGATCTTATTCTCTTTGGGATATAAGTACCTACTCAGAGATCTCAAAGTTTGTCTCCCATCCTCAGATGACAACCCAAAGCTCTTCCTAAATCCAGTCACTTTTTGCTGTTGTCAGTTTTTGACTAGTTTGTTTTAATGAGTGATTGGAGACCTTCGATGTCTAGAGAATGCTAGTAGAGCATTTAAATTATTTAGTAATCAGAATTTTTAACAGAAATTTTGAAGCTTTCAGATATTTAATATCCATGCAAAAGAAACAGCTTGTAGCCAATTAATTAGCTCTTCTGTGACAGTATTTGGAACACACAGTGAGATTTTTGGGAAAATTTTTCACCTAAATTGGTATTACTTAGCTCAGTACTCACTTTTAATAACTTCAATTGTCTTTCAGAAGTTTGCCACACCTAAAGGATGCATACCGAACTATACTTCAAAAGAACACAATTTAAGAATCTTATGAAAATTCAAAAATGTCCTGTGTAATGACAGTACTCATATAAGTTGGTTTAAGCCTAGTGTTCTCAAGGGTATTTCTCCAATAAGGACAAAAATTATCAATCAGCTATGTGAATGTTATCCTCTTTGTTAAAAGACAAAATTACTTCATTATAATTATATCTTATGAAATCATTAATATGATACATAATGGACTTCTGGAAATAATGCTTTCTGCAATGATATCAACATATATTGCTATTTCCAGTTCCTTTAAATATAAGTGGCACATGGATATACCACACTAAAGTTCTATATAATTCTAAATTCCATAAGTGCAAAATTAGTCAAGTTACACACAGATTGATTTTTACTCCAAGCCAAACATCACACTAATCATAACAAAGCAAGCAAATGGCAGTTTTCACTCAATCTTCAAAAGCAGAAGTAAATGTTATTCATTAATCTTCATGTTAGAGCCAGAGGCAAGCTATAATAATAGAGTGGCTTAATAATGGAGAGCTGTGAAAGGTCTACAAATGACTTAATGGAAACAAATTAATTGGTCGACATGACAATTTGGATCAGATAGTTTAAAAAGTATACTATTCAATGGTTTTTCATATACTAATGACTTTACATATTTTTAAGCATACATCTATTTTTTAAGATTTTTTCCCTGGAGTTTAAAAAGAAATCTTACATTTTTTAAATCTATTTCAGCCTGCTTTGGAATGTTTGTAAGAATAAAAATTGGAAATAACCAGCAAGAAGGGTTTGCTTAATATGCATTAATGGTACACCAGGTGGTTAAGAACTCATGTCTGGGAGTCAAACAAGGTATCTAAATGCTGTGTCTACCATCTCTTATCTGTGTTAACTGGTCTAGCTAAGAAATTCCTGTTAGTCACAGACTCATCTGTGAAATGAAGGTAATAGAACCTACTTAATAGAGGTAGGATGAAATGAAAGAATTCTACAACATGACCAATGCAGTGACTTAAACATGGTAGATACTTATGTTTAATTAATTAAACCTTTTTTTTAATTGTTAAATTTATTGGGGTGACATTGATATCAATTACATTGTTTTCAGGTGTACAATTCTATATTACATTGTCTATACATTGCATAATGTGCTCACCACCCAGAATCAGCTCACTTTCCATCACTGTATGTTTGATTCCTAATTACATAATTAAGGTTTATTTATCTATCTGCCTATCTATTTATGAGGTATAGCACATTATAGCAGAGAAAGAACAAGATTTGGATTAGTCTGACGTTTTACAAAGCTATGTGACATTGTATATATTTCTAATCTTCTCTGAGCTTCAGTTTGTCCATTTCTAAAATGAAGATAGTTATGCCTAATTCACAGAGTTGTTATGAAGAGAATATATCATAACATGGATAAAGCACTTATCACAGTACCTGGTACGTAAGCCCTGAATAATGGTAACTAAATTATAAGTATCATCATCATTATTGTCAGTATTTTAATTATCTTTTTAAAGACTACCCATTCCAAAAGGTAGAAATCCTGAATACTCTCTAAGATCAGCCACCCATGTGTTTATACTCTTGTCTGCCATAGGTCAATCTTCTCCCTTGAGCAAGAGATTCGGTGTAGAGTCTAAAAATTGATTATAAAACTTATTTTGCTCATGTACATAAATATATACATAAATATCTCTGTTTAGTAGAATTGTTTATAAATTCTGGAGACTATTCTAATAGAAGCAGACAGATACTATTTTATTTGTAGAAAACGATTTAGCTTTTGCAGGCCTCTAAAAAGCACAAGTTATTAGAATTACTTAGAGAAGAAATTGTTAACCAGCAGCAAAACTAAAAAATAGTTTCTGCTTTTATTCTTGAAAATTATCTATCTTTTTTTGAAGAAACTACTTTTTTAAAGATTCATTTTATTATTTGAGAGCAGAGAGAAAGAGAGAAGACACAGAGAGAGAAAGGGGAGGACCCAGAGCAGTCTCCATAGTTGTACACTATTAGTTGTGACACAGTTTTATTCCACACAGGTGGGCACGAGGCTGCACTGGGCAGGAACTAAACTGGAGCCTCCCACATGGGACGTGAGAACCTTGACCACTGAGCCATCCTGGCATCCCCCCCGCCCCCAAACACCTATCTTTTCATCATACAACAAAGGTCAATTTCTCCAGTTCCTATAGAATTTTAAGAAGAGATACAGTAAAAATTAAAAGAACATTCTGGGGAAAGAAAAAGATGAAAATATCTACATAAAAGAAGCAAACTTAAACAGCTTTTTCTTGAGGATATTCAAACTTTTTGAACCACTTAACTATTTACTATTCCAAGGAATCTTCTAAATATCTATAGCCCAATATTGTACAGGTTCAGAACAGTCCTTCTCAAAATGTGACACTTCAGCACATAAATTCTTTTGATCTGAAGGCAATCAAGACACTGAAAGCTCCAAACAAAATTTTACCTCTCTCTCAAAGAATTTAGATAAAGGACCTTGCCCATAATATGAGTTATCACCGGAAATGACCTTTTCTGGTCTATCTATAAGGCATGGCAAACTTCAAAATACTGAACATCTGCTCTTACCTTCCTGCAAATGACTTTTCCTCTGAAGCTACAGGTGCACTACCTCATCCTTAGCTCAGATTGTCACATATACCTCATTTTCCCTTTCTTTCTTTAAACTTCTCGTGTATGCGGGTTCTCTGACTCTCATGTATGTGGGGTTCCCATACATATGTATGTAATTAAATTTGGTTATATTCTTTTGTTAATCTGTCTCATGCTGATTGATGATTAGACCAGTTGAAAGGACCTAGGCAGGTTGAGGAACGATTGTTTCTTCCCACAGGTTCAAGATATTCAAGTTAATAGGCTCTAGTAATAGCATCAAAAGCTCCCTCTGCCCAGGGCTTCTCTTAACTTATGCGGTACCTTTACGTGAATTTTAAAATGGTGCCTCCTTTCTGGATAGGTAAATTAAAGAACGTAATCATTTCAGTGTACAAAACCCAGCAGGAAAGGAGTTGGCCAGGTTTCTTTCCCCCAACCTCACCGTCTCCGCGAGAATTACAGGAATGCCTAAAATGCTTAAAGTGATATCAATTGAAAACATCTTTCCTGAAACATGATTCCTTGGGCCAGAGGAAACTCCTTACTGTAGGTGATGATACAAGTAGATGTACTGTTTCCAGGTGTTGCTACCAGACTCCCTGCCACCACCCATGTGCTTTTCTCCAGCAAATACACCTCCAATCTCTGCTCAACTCATTGGAACTCACAGAAACAGAGACCAGACTGGTAGTTACAGAGGGTGGGAGAGGGGGACATGAGGACAGGTTACTCAAAGGGTACAAATTTCCAGTTACAATATTAACCAGTTCTAGGTACCTAATGTACAACACTATGATTATAGTTAATAATACTGTATTATATACTTGACAGTTTCTAAGAGAGTAAATCTCAAATGTTCTTACCACAAAAAAAAAAAAATGGTAATGCGAGAAAAGGGAGATTTTAGCTAATGCTATGGTGGTAATCATTTTGCAATATATGTGTACCAAATCAACATTCAAAACCTTAAACATACTCAATGTTATATGTCAGCTATGTCTTAATAAAGCTGGGGGAAAGAATTAATTAATTAAAATAAATCCTTTTTTTTAATATAATATATATCTTATAAAAAAACATACAGCGTGTTTGACTTTACCATCAGAATTAATGAATCAGAAGCTCCCTGGTGTCTGTAACAAGATCAGTTAGAGAGCTGAGACGCAACTCTTTTGGAGGTTACTGAGATGACTAATACTAAGCCCCTTACTATTCTTATCCATTTCTCTAATTATGAAAACCCTCCAAAAGTCAAACTGTAGGAAGAAACACATTTAGGCATCATCAAATATATTTTAGGTCTTATGACTGGGATATATTTTTAAATATAATAGGATAAAATGAGGAAGTTTAAGATGTATAGCACATAATAAGGTAATTATTGTTTTGTGGATCTTTTTTCAGAGATGTATGCTTAACTCAGGAAAAAGATACATATATAATAGATACGTCCGGCAGAAGTAATACTCTGCCAGAGCATTACCAGCTCATGAAAAAGGGGCGTTACTTCTGATGGACCACATATATATATTGCATCACAATAAAAACATGTTTTGTTTTGTTGTTAAATTTATTAGGGTAACATTGATAACAATTACATTGTTTCCAGGTGTACAATTCTACATTACATTGTCTATACATCACATTATGTGCTCACCATCCAGAATCAGCTCACTTTCCATCACCCTGTGTTTGATTCCCCTTCTCTACTCTCCCGCACCCATCTCTCCCACCCACCTCCCCCCTTACCCTCAGGTCACCACTAAACTATTGACTGTGTCCATGCATCTTTGTTTCTTTGTTCCTTTCAGAAAAACATGTTATTTTTTAATATTTTGAAACAAAAGTCCAAAACATGAAATTAGATGGTCTAAGATTAAATGTTTGTGCTTCAATTTTAGCACCTTCCCCTCTTTTTTGTTGCCATGCGGGAGCTGGGAAAAAAGGTTTATTATTGTCAACCACAAATTCTCCATTATAAATTATAACTGATTCTCCCTCAGCCTTATTTTCTCTTAGTAAAATGGAATTACTTTGCTTTTTCTTCATGGGCAAATGTCATTATGCTCTATTAAACTTTATCCAAATGGGATATATTAGATTTTAGTTTTAGGATTCAAACTGGTGGTGTTTTAATACTGTGAATAGTATCTAGCAATTTTTATTTTTATTTATTTTTTTTTTTTACAGAGAAAAAAGCAAGAGGAAATGGGTTTGCATAGCAGTCCAAGGGACTTCAGCCAGACATAATGAAAAATTTCCTGGTAGCCAAGACAGCACAAACTACAATGGGTCATTTTGGAAGGGTGGAGGGTGGTGTGAACTCTCCTACTCTGTAAATTTGTGGAAACAACCCAGATTCTTATCTGTCTGGAATTCTTTACATGTAGCTCTGTCTGGTAGGCAGGGAGTGGAATGTTGGACTTATAGGGCCATTTCTGCTTTCCAGCATTGAGACCTTCTGAAGAAACATTAAATACATATCTATAAAGCAATTGTGTAAACCAGGAACAATCCCACAAAATGTCTCAGTTGGAGCGCTGGTGTTTGGGGAGGGCAGTTCATGGTGTGCAGGTCAACTGGTGCATTGCAAGATGGTTTAACATTGCCACACTCAGCACCTCAGGGTCTAATGATTTTGTCACTAGAATGTAGGAAATAATGTATTCCTCACAGAGTTATGAGGTGTTATATGAACAGCACCAGCACAAGACCCGCCCATTAAAATTTTAGAACTTGAAAAGGTAGAGTGTTTGAAGAGCCCACATTTATGAAAGACAAAGCTATGAAGTTGTTATTCCATTGCTGATAATTTCTGAAACCATAAGTTTTTATTTATGGGGAGCAAGATGCAATTCCTCACCCTAATTGTCATGGTTTGTTTTGTTTTGTTGTGGAAGGAAACATTAAAAAATGTTTTTTACCATTATCCAAAAATCGTATTCATCTTTACAATGATGGGACACCATGAAAGATATTCCTATTTTCCTGAAAAGTGGAAGAAGAAGGGGGAAAAAGTGTAACAAACAAAATTGGGTATACCTCACCTATCACTGAATGGTAGGATAAATATTTTAGTGTGTTTTATAAAGAAATATTTAGATAACTTAATACTCATCTCCTCTTACTCCTCTCAGAAAATATTGATGAGACTTGATCTCCTCAGTAATGAAAATGCCTTTGTTGTGTCTGTTTCAGAAATGTGGCACTGGATTCTTTCTCACCCAGTCTGGAGAATGTCTGCCCTGTGACTGTAACGGGAACTCCAACGCGTGCATGGACGGTTCTGGAGTCTGTGTGGTAAGGTCAAGGGTACTTCTCACTTCCCACATATTTCATTGGCCTTTTGCATCTTGGGTGGGAATAAAATATTCTGGACATTTGAGCTACCCAGGAGCCAATTTCTAATCAAGTTCTTTTCTTACTCGTCACCTTTCCCTGTAAAACACTTCATATAAGCTGCTTATGATGGTAAGCGGCCACCAACGCGTGTGTGTGAGTGTGCACGTGCTTCTGGAAGTAACTGCTTCACCACTCTGGGCAGCTGGCTTCCTGCCATGAGCCAATGAGAGACTGAAAATAGTACACAAAGAAAATCACCCATCCAAATTCCTCTGTAATAGTATAGTGTGCCATATGTTTGGCTTCACTCCACATAAACCAAGAGAATAAAACAGTCGTTTGATAGCCTATTTTACAACTTAAGGTAGTCAAGTCTATAGATCAAAATTGGTAAAAAAAAAAAAATTTTTTTTAAACAATTTAGGTTTGCACCAAATTACTAATCAAAATGAAAGCTTTGGCCTTGTGGTCTTTGTAATTCTATGTTCAAGTCCCCAGAAAACTTTTTTTTTTTTCCTGTAACTAAAATTAATTCTCCAATAAACTGTTCTTCAGTAATATATGATAGAGACTTATGAAGGAGACTTAGAAGGCTCTTAGTAAAAGAACCACCTGTTATTATACATATTTCTCATTTTTACAAAATGGACTTACAACTCAGTGAAAATGGGAATTGAAATATTTAATAGAAGTGGCTTCCTTAGAAGTCATAAGAGGCATTTTTAAAGACCTATGCCCTAAGATCAACTTTTCCTTCATGAGCTCTATATGACAGAGTGGGAAAATTGGACTCTTCAAGTTCCTATGAGGCCAAAGAGGCTTTCCAAAATTTCAAGAGTATTTTTGCATAAAATACAAGAATACTTAATTAGATAGCTGTATTTACCTCAAAATTAACCTAATTATTCTTATTAAGCAGATAATTTTGATTATAAATGATCTTCAAGGTGTGTACATGAAGGTGTTATTTTATTCATGATTTACATTAAGATGCAAATTAGAACGTTTTCATGTGTTTTCCGCCTAGCAGTTGCTATTTTTCTAGGTTCAGAGAGAATTAAGTGGCAAACACTGAAGGTTGCTCTCTTTACAGTGTTTGTTTAGTCCTGGCGTTTCTGTGTTCCCCTTCCCCCATCTTCTTAAATAACCGTTACATTCAGGATGTGCTCTGTAGCAGTGTAGGCACATGCAGCTGCCAAAATCTACCCCTTTCTAATGCTTCCATCTCCGGTTTCCTGTTATTTTAATCCCAGTGACATTTGAAAAGAAAATTCCATAGATGCATTTGAACTAATAATGTACAGCTCTGATAGTCCAGCCAATTAGAAGCGCTTTGTTATGTGGTTTATTAAAATATAAGTCAATAGGGCCGGGCAAACCCATCAGTCACTGTTAGCCAGGACGTGGATAGATGGAAGACTGAGATAGATTACAAGGAAATACTTCCCTACTGCTAGAGCTGTCCAGAGCTAGGACAAAGCCATCTGTGCTGACAATGATATTGTCAGAATAGGAGCTATCATGTTTTTCTTCTCTGACCAGATGTGAGCTTCTGAAGGAACAGTCATCATGTGATTTCTTCAGAGTTCCTGGGGCCTATGAGGTTCTGATGAAGTTTGGGGATTGGCTAAGGTGTAAACATATATATCTATAGTCTTACAAATTTAATTTAGAAAGACAAAAAATGTATAATTTGTGTTTAATTAGGTGTAAGTGAGGGAGCAGAAGAACCTTTGCAACATAGAAAGATTATGTTGCCATTTAGTTGGCAAACATATTGTCTGTGGTGTCACACTAGAATCAAAAACTTGTAACTTTCCACCACCTTTCACATTCCTCTTCCAGCCATCAGGTCAAGCAGGGCCGGTTTCTCAGCTCTGTAGCCCCAGCTCATGCCCAGTTCTCAGGGGGGCCAGAGAAGAACAACGGCTCCACATGAGAACTCCTGCAGCTCACTGTAGGCACCAGGGTTTCGATGAGTTGTCACCATTTGCCTGCCCCACCTCATGTCTCCCATCTTCTGTAAGCAACCAAAAATAGAAGCCGCCTTTTATTTTGTCTTGTTTTATTTTGCTTTTATTTGAAAGGCTTATAATGCTTCTGCCTTGTCCTCCCCCAATTGTTTCTAATTCTTCCTCCGTTTCAATTTCAATTTGACCTTATATTTTACAAACTGACTTTGAAGAACTAAGCCACTTGACAATAAAATGTGGAGTCGACAAAGTTATGTGACCATTTTAGATGTATCAAAAACGCTTAGAGATTTCTTCACAAGAGGAATGCTAACTTTTCAAATGCAGAAAACTGGCTAAGTGAAAAGTGGCTTAACTAATGAAATCCAACATGTGTAAGGCATCTTTCCAAAAGTCCACCTTGCGTCCTACTAGACAGAGCTGGAACGCATTGGGCAGGGTTCTCAGCTGAGTCCACTAGAAAAGACCCCAAAGGACAGGCAGCTCTAGTGGACTTGGAAGACTGTCAGGGAAAGTCCCAGAAGGAGGCTGAGCCAGGTAAAAACAGACAGATGGCTGGCTGGTGGTAGGAATGCCTGCTCCAGACTCTCCATTCCCTAAAGTATCTTTCTTGCTAATAATAGAGACATCTTTTGAAACACAACCTGATCAAGGCATTCACCTTTCTAAAATCATTTAAGAGTTTCTCCTCCAGCCCCACTGAGCTCTTCACTGCCACCTAAACTCATCCTGTACCCTCGCACTCTGTGTCTGAACTCATGTTCCCCCCGTTCTCTGCCAAGGAGTTTTTGCTGATCCTTCAAGGTCTTAATTCAAATGTAACCAACTCTACTAAGCTTCTCCAACTTTCTCAGGAAGATCTACCCCACAGCAGAAATGTATTGTATGCATAACTCAATCAGAGCACCAGCACACTGTATTTGTTCATCCCTCTGTTTCCTTCAGAAGTCTGTGAACGACTGAATAGCAGGAACCTTCTCTTCTTCACTTTAGTAACAGTCACAGCTATTACTTATGACCAGCTTAATCCAGGTTTAAGTGAATAAATGAACTAGTTAATAAAATAACAAAAAAACTTAAATGCAAAAACCTTTAATTTGAAAATTTATGAACAATTGGATCACTCTTTGTTTTAGTAAAATGTACTGTCTGTTATGCTACAGACTCAGGCTCAGATCCAATGCTGAGTAACTTGCAAACAGTGTTACCTCTATGATGTATTTCTATCTAGATCCTTGTACTGGTGCTACTTGGGAGTTTATTAGAAATGCAGACACCTCAGCCATACCCCAGACGTCCTAAATTAGAATCTGCATTTTCACAAGATGCCAGAGTATTCGTGTACACGCTAACGTTTGAGAAGCACCTGATCTAGACAGAATAGCAGTTCTCAGACTTTTTGGTCTCATGAACCCCTTACACTCGGGCTGCCAAAGAGCTTTGTTGGTGAGGCTGTTTCTCTCCATA
The DNA here is from genome assembly GCA_004027555.1 of Craseonycteris thonglongyai. Taxonomy (NCBI): domain Eukaryota; kingdom Metazoa; phylum Chordata; class Mammalia; order Chiroptera; family Craseonycteridae; genus Craseonycteris; species Craseonycteris thonglongyai. The sequence continues at coordinate 12,880 of PVKE010023120.1, forward strand.
TTTTCTGCATTTGAATTTTAAAACTGAAAACTTTTTATAATATTTTTCTATTAATATTTATTTGAAAATAACAGTAACAAATCCATTTCATGTTAACATTTATAACATGTTTTTAGAGCATATAAACATATTTTACAAATTGAAAATAACATTTAGTGTTTGGCTAACTAGAAGGCAGCTGAATCTCATATCTGCTTCTGCATCAATCTGTGGTGATATCTCAGGGGATATGTGTGGTAGCCTCAGGGGAACTCCACTTTACACATGTGAGACAATGAGAGTGCAAAAGAAAAATAGTCTTAATATTATTATGAAAGTAGTTTCCACCTCCCTGGACACATTTTGAGAACCATGCATTTAGATAGACCATAGTCTTTATAAGGCATGTGATGAATAGCACAGAGGCTAACCTGACCCTTTCCTGCCTTCTTCCTATGTTATGCTGGTGCTGTGGCCAAGTCAGTGAGAAACATTATTTCTCATGTGAAGGAGATGTAGCTGGTGCCCAAATGTTATTCCTAAAACTTATCTGCAGTAAATTGTCTAGATATCACTTTCTTAACCACTGGCCAACAATTCAGAATGCTGTTTTTCATTTTTCAGTGAGGCCAAATGTTTTTAAAAATAAACTCTTCCCCTCCAGCAACATATTGATTGTTGCCATTTTTATTTCCTGTAAAGGGATATTGGAAATCTCAAAGTCAAAGATTTCAAAGCTAGAGGAAAACTTACAGACCATCTAGTCTAGATCCTCATTTTACAGACAGGCAATAGAGACTCAGAAAGATCAAGTGACTTATTCAAGGTTGACCAGCTAGAAACTGGAAGAGCTAGACCCTGCCTCCAGCGCTTTCTCTGCCTAACTCCCAGACTGCACATTAATCAATGTCTTTTAGGGAATTTCATAACAAACCCTTGAAAAGGAGGCAGATGAAGAAAGTCAGTGTTTGCACTCTGAGCATTTAGAGGTCAGAGAGATTTGGTGGCTTTGCCCTTGAGGGTGATTGCTCCCGGTGGCTGCCATGGCAGAATTAGAGCCCTGACAAGAAATCCAAAGCATCTGTTGAGCCATAAGGGGACAGAATTGGGAATTAGCTCATTTTTGTAGCTTAATAGGTACTTCAAACAGAAAGAAAGGCCTGTACAGATGGGCTTTGTCTGTCCAACAAGGACTCAGACAAATTTGACTCCAGTCTACAAGTAGCCCTGCCAGGTTGCTTTCAGCTTACATTCCTGGTGGCAAGGCTCTCTGATTTTCTTGAGATCAGAGATTGCCACCAGTTTGTAGCTAGCTTTGGGTACACATTAGTTTCCTACACTTGATCTTAGCCAAAAGGCCAAGAAATGATGCGTTAGTTTCCTTTATTTGCTCCAGACACTAATTGACTAATTCACCCTCTTTCACCTTTCTTTTTTTTTTCTGTTAACAAATATTTATTGTCAGCTTACTTAACACAAGACATAGTATGAAGAACCAGGAGGGAGTTATGTTAATATCCTATGGTCTACACACTATACTTTATTTTTCAGAGTTTCTCATTGATCTGTCAGGCAGTTTGAAATAAATTCCATTCTAATGTAATTCTAATTAGTGACCAATGATAGCAGATCAAATGCCCAAAGAGTGTTCAACTAGGGCATCTTGTTGGACACAACAGGATCCTCCCTTTTAACTAGGGTGTTATACTTCCAATGCAGTGAGTGTTATACTCACTTCAAACTGTTCATAAACTAGTTTGACATCTTCTATTGCAGTGGTTTTATGACTCTGGGGAAAGAAACCTTTTCTCTAAAACAGGAGAAGCAGTATAACATGGGCTTGAATAGCCTAGTCTCTGCAGTCAGATTGCCTGAATCTGAATCTCACTTTTGCCTTCTTTCATCTGCCTGACATTGGAAAATTACCTAACCTCTCTGCGCCTCCATCTCTTCATATGTAAAATGGGGTAAAAATAGTAGCCTAACTTAGAATTATTGGGAGACTTAAATTAGTTAAGCCATATAAAATGTGTAAAGGAGGGCCTCACTATTATTTTATTTTGAACCTTAATACAGAACATAAAAACAAAAGATCTCATAGTTTGACCTACTACTTACTGCTTCGTCTTGTCTCCCCCAGGCTTCCTCCACAGAGACTGCTTGGAAAAGGCATTCTATGGATGCTTTTGTGTGTAGGTCTTACTAAGGAAATTGCTCAAATAAGAGAATGTCTCTTCCATGGCATTATAATACAAACAGTATAATTTTTCACTGAGAACCCTGTTCAGCTTTTGTACTCTAATAAAAGTTAAACTGAAACTGCCATAATGCTAATGGTGTTGCCTTGTGCAATCCAGCCCAGTCCAGTTGGAGAACATTATCAGTGGACTGGCGTCGCTGCCTCTTACAGAGTACTAGTCAGAAATTAATCCTTCAGATGGACAAAGAGCTATGAGTAGCTACCCTATTCAGATTGATGGCAATTCAGTGGTGAAAGCCACAGGCTGTGAGCAGATAACAATACAATATGGGTAGTGGAAGGGTGGGAGCATCAGGAAGTTTTAAGACCTGGTAAGGATTTTAAATTAAGAACAAGCATTCTAAGCAGAAAAGTCAACCTTTTTTGTGCTTTTCTTTGGCTAATTATCCTCACAACCAATAGAGAAATATGGATAAATCAGCTTACTATTTTTTGCACCTCACTGTCCAAGATACCAACACATTATCAGAATATTCTTTAGCTACCTTGCACTCCACTTCTGCCCCATTGTGACACATTTTGTTCTTTCAAGCCTATACATTCTTAAATTGTTCCTACTGTCATGGGTAAGCACCAGGGGCATTTTGTTTTTTCATTTTATGTTTATTACAAGTCAGTCAATTGATGCTTCTACAACATCCAGAGTTTGGTCCTTCTGCATTGAAATAAGTAGCTGATAGTAATCTTGGCACACAAACTCTGAAGAGAGTCCCATGCCGCCAGTGCACACACAGAAGTCCAGGAGGAAGTCATGCGCTGTTGTCCACACTTTCTAGCATTGCCTGGGGCCCACATGGCTCCTTTTTGCTGACCAGTAGCCACGCACACTGTTCTGTCAAGCTTGACATCCTCTTTGCCAGAAGCATTGCTTGGTTCCCAGATTCTCTGTCTAAAATTTCTTTTGTACCCTTGTCAATTGTTCTATCTTTTGTCTTATAGTACTGCCTGCGGAATACGACAGGAGACCGCTGTGAGAAATGTCTCGATGGTTATATTGGAGATTCCATCAGGGGACCACCCCGGTTCTGCCAGCCATGCCCCTGTCCTCTGCCCCACGTGACCAAGTAAGTCCTAAAGGAAGGTGGTCTCTTCTACTGCTTACTCTCCCACTCTTTTTTTGGCTCTATCCAGAATTCTAAAGTTTTTCCATAATCAAACCTGAGTACCTCATATTGAGAGGAGACTGGAAAAGATATAGGAAAGGTCTTGAGCCTAAATACACTTTCAGAGAAGTTTAAGCACTTGAAGTACAGGTGATGACTCTGTTCCCAAAATATTGGGGTACATCATAAGGTCAATGAAGTCTCCCAAGTTTTATAAGCAAGTCTCCTCTTATTTTTTCTTGGCCTGTCCCCTGACCTAGAGAATACTACTCGTAAGGCCAACAGATTCATTATAATCCAGTATTTTCAATAGTAGTATTTCTCCTAACTCTCACAGAGTAAACATTCCCCTACATGTGGCATCCAACTAGGCTTTTCAATCAGAATTAGAACACAGATAAACAGAATGCGTGCTTTAGGCTAATCAACTGACAAGAGATTTCCAAGAAAATTACTTTTCAGTCCTACCTATGTTTTGACCTGAGTGAAAAATTACAAAATACTCATAGAATACATCTTAATGGAAATTATGAGATTCTTTTCAGCTACTTAATATGTATAAATCCAGTAATCAAGTCATGACTGGCATTTTATTGGTTTGAAAATAACAGACTGTAGAGTTAAAGTGGCATAGGGGTGTATGGTTTTCCAAATATCAACCAGTTCTCCAAATTCTCTGATACCAGTTGCATGTCCTATAATCAATTCAATTCTGACACTAGCTACCCAGAGTTAGTGCACACGCCGTATGTGAAGGGCTTCGTCCCACTTCAGTAGGCAGTCACAAATGGGGTCCCCAAGTTTTTCACGTTTCTTCCAGCTAAATAAAAATTCAGGGGTTCCCTCAACCCAACTCAGGTTCAGTAATTCTCTAGAATGACTCACAGAACTCAGAAAAGCCCTGTGCTTACAATTAGTTTTATTGTAAAGGACACAACTCGCTAAATTGAAAAGATGAATAGGGCACAGTATGGATAGGGAGATGGGACGGTGTACAGCTTCTATGTACTCACTCTCTAGGTGTATCAATGTGTTCAACCCAGAAGCTCCCCAAACCTTGTTGTTCAAGAGTTTTATCAAAAGTTTCATTACATAGTCATGACTGATTAAATCATTGGTGATTGAACTATCTTCAGCACCTGCCCACCCGTGGAAAGGGATAAATTAAAAGTTCCAACACTCCAGTCATGTGGTTGGTACTTCTGGCAGACCATCTTCATCCATTGGCTCATAAGACTCACTTCATTAGCATAAATTGAGGTTTGAGTGAAAGGGAATCATTATGAATAACAAAAGACAGTCTTGTCACTCAGGAAATTACAAAGACTTTAGGAGCTCTGTGCCAGGATCCAGGACAAGAGTCAACTATATATATTTTTATTCTACCACAAGTGGAAAGAGTAATAAAAGTGTTTTGGTACGTAATGGCTGTGTGATCTCAGAAATTCACTTTTTATGGGATTTGGGGTCAAGGAGATTAGGTTCAGATCTTGGCTCCGTTTATTGATTATTTTACCTGTTCTGGATCTCAGTTTTTTCCTTAGTAAATCAAAGTTGGTGGAAGGATCTGCCTCATAGAATTGTATTAAGATGCTATGTGTGGAGCATTTGGGTTGATGCCTTACATGTGGAAAGGTGTGTGGTTGATGTTGCCTTTATCAAAAACATATTTCATAGTTCTAACGCATTCTGCTGACTCTATGTCACGTACTGATTTAGGTGTTTGGATGTAATATTTAGTTGATAGTTATTGTAAAGATTAAACAATATGTATAAAATAACTTTTAAAAGACCTATACCACACACACTTATGAAAAGCAAAAAAAAAAATATGATAACCGAATGTCCCCCTAATTTTTTTTCCTTAATTGAACACTAATGTTAACTAACATTTCACCTAATAGCTTGTGTTTTTTCAAATCCTCTGATGATCTGACAGTCAGTGAAGAAGTCAGATGTTTTATAGCCCCATCCTTCTTGAAATCATTAAACTACCTCGGCCCTTGCTTTGTGATATTTCATGTCTGATGGTATTAATAACATGTGCAAAGTGGCTGGTAGTGAAGATGAAAGTAGAAAACTCAAATATTAAATGTTCTGTTATTTCCACTCAATTGTGTCCTGATTTATGAGTTCCCTTTCCCTCATCTAATTGTATTCTTTCATTGTTCATTAATATTCTGCTCTCAAACATTAGTCTTAACCATATCAGATGAGATGTGGTACAGTTATTTTGTTCAATATGTGTATTTAACTCCAACTTCCTAATAACAGGTTTTACTCATTTGCCCATATAAACAAAAATGCTAAATAGCATCATCTGCTCAAAACAGGTTTAAAGCTTTGAACTTCAGTTTCTTTAGAAACTAACAGTGAATTAGAAAGGCAGTCTCAAATGCTTCCTTCTAATTGTATTGTCTGATTTTTGCAGTTTTTGTCCCATTCTTATGACAAGACTTTCTTATCTAAATTGTCTGACATTAATGTCTTGAGAAAAGAGACTTTTGGAAGCTCCTTTCTATGGACTGAGAAGTCTTGTCTATAGGCAATCAAAAATATTTAGCAAATACATATATGCCCATCATGTCACTGGTCACAGTAACAAATAGAACTGTCAAAAAATCCTGCCTTCATTAAGAAAGTTCAAAATACAGCAGTGTTATGAAGCTCCTAAAGCAAACAACCTTTTACCTTTTGAGCTAGATTATCCAGTATTTCAACAGATTAAAAAGCTGTTCTGAAGACCGTTCACTCTTTCAAATAATTGAAGCAGATATGTGCTAATTGGGTAATAAGCTTCCTGCCTCAAAATAGGAAACAGTTTCCAGAAGCATCAAGGATCACCATTTCTACCCATGTTCTTTCTCTCCATGTGTGAGCAGATCCAGGTTCGAAAGAGCAAGTGAAGGACCTAGGGAACGTGCTCTGCAGTTAGGTACATAGGAGTATTCACAGACAGGAAGATTGAAGTCTCTATAGTACAGATTTGAGGTTGAAAAATCTGCTGAAAATTAACACAAAAGTGAAAACACACCACCCCTACGAACATTGTGTGGGAGTGTGGAGGAATTGGGGAAGGTGTGAGAGATCTGCTTTCTCTGTAGTGGCAAATGTCAGACTCCCTTGGGGGAAAAACTAGCTATAAAAAAGGTGGGGCAGACAAGAGTGAGATAGTGTGAGGTCATAGAACAGGACAAAATTGGCTGGATCCTGTAAAGTTCTAGCCTTTGATCTGGCCTTATTATTGACTTAGTTAACTGATCACAAACACCAATCAAATATCTCACCAAAAATCAAATATACAATTGCCTCTCCCAGCTTTTTCTAACATTCATATTGCTACTTTCTGGGATAATTAAACTGCTGGGACTTTTATTTGAACTCAGGAAGGCGCCAAGTATGGAGTCTGAATTACACTTTCAAAGATCTGCTATTTGAACCTACAGACCCAAGATTTGGATTTCCAGTTACATTAGCCACATCAGAAAGCAAGGAAATCATGTCTGAAAACGTTTAGCAAACAAACAGCGCTATTTTTCTTTAAGTTCCCTGAGGGTTTTCCAAAAGCAAAAGGTTTGCTTCCACTTAGAGAAGGCGCCATGGCTGTTAGTATGGGCTGAGAAAGGCCCAGTATTTTCATTTCCCTAGCCAAAAGCAGGCTTTACCCTAAGAAAAATATAAACAATACTGATGAAAAATAAAAAGGAACTCTCAGCAGCTGGTACTGCCTCTGAGTCTCCCACCATGGAGAGCAATGGCCATGCAGCTATTCCCAGCGACCATTTGCACAGAATTCATTTATTTATTTTGGAGTTGGCCAGACATCCTCTACGTCTACTAGTAGCTATGATAATCGCTCCCATTAAGGAAAATGTCATCTGTTTGAAACAGCGGGACATCAGCTCAAGGCAGACGACTCCAGACACTGGCAGATGTTTCAGTCCTTCGAGCTGTGGGCAGGCTGCTGGGTGAAACATCTCCAAAGAAACATGTATGTTTTGGACTCTTAACTGTCAGTGTTTCTTTAATTAGGCTAAGGAATAAGAACAAGCAAAAAGAAAGAGTTAAAGCCAAATAAATGTTATTTTGTTGGGATACTTTTAATCAGACTGGTAAAGAAAATAAATTGTGGGTATTGCCTTTCACTGAGAAGCACATACCTGGTATTGTTTTCTGATTGAGTTTATAAATGTCTTCAAACAAAGAAAGCATATCCATTTGCTTTCCTCCGAAGACCATTAGGGTAAAGTTGCTAAGACATGCAGGAATGTGAGAACAGCAGGCCACACTTTGCTGATTGTACAGCACCTAAGCCAAAACTAACTTAAAAGTCTCCAGAAATTTTCACACCCACCTCATACAGATGGATTCATGTGTCAGTGTAGAATTTTCCAAACATGTGGAGAGTAATATTCCACTCCTCCTGCCATAATAATTAAGATGGTCATTTATTTCGCTGAGCCAATATTTTTATTACTTTTCTATTCCATCTCCTAATTTTTTATTATCTAAAAGAAGAATCAGGGAAGGGGTTTTATGGACTAGAATCCTTTCACCGGGGGTCTTCTTTCTTGCTTGATTACTGTCTTTGTGACTTTAATCAGTTGAGCCTGTCCCTGCACCCTGTATTCCCAGTTCCAAGGTACAAATGAAAGAAATTAAGGTTCTGTTGTATTATATAGTTTAGAATTGCTTTGTGAAAAGTAGAACAGAGCTAGTGCGGAAAAAAAAGGAGGAAACTCCAAATATATACAGAGAAAGTGGTGAAAATAAGAGTAAATTATCATATAAATAAAATTGCAGGTGAAATTTTATTATTTCTTACTTCAGAATACATGTTTTAGACTTGCATTAGATATACATCTGATGTTCTGGAAATTCCCACTGCTTCAAGTCAAAATAATAAAATGCCTCTATGGAAAAATAAGTAGGGGAAGCCTTGGAATTGGTTTCACAAATGGAATGGCATTTTTCTGCCTGAGCCTGATCGTCTAAACTGTCCCGAAAGGAAGAGGATTTAATTTAAATGAAGCAAATGACCACACCCATTTGAACTTGACAGGGATCAAGATAGAGATGATTTAATCAAAAGGTGAGAAAGTCTCTTTCATGATGTATGGACTTGGCTTTTAATATTCTTTTACAACTCTAGTTTTGCAGAATCCTGCTATAGGAAAAATGGAGCTGTTCGGTGTATTTGTAAAGAAAACTATGCTGGACCTAACTGTGAAAGGTAAGCTAATAAAACTTACTATTTCCTATGTGGATGAAAGGACGCTTTCTGTTTGTTACACTCATCAGCTCTGCAATGTTCCCATTCAGTAGGTCTTGAAGTGCATGCTAGAAAGGAGGGAGTGAGGGCTCATATTTCAGAACTGGGGGAAGCCACGATGGCTCAGCAGGTTGAGTGCTCACTTTGCAGCCCTGGGGTCCAAGCATCGAGTCCCAGCCCCAGCATGTGTGGACCCATATGCTGAACTGGGGGTGTGTCCCCGTTCTCCCTGCAGCGAGCTTCCTGTGTGGGAGGCCACCGATTCCGCCTCCAGCTCATGGGGGCATGCCTCCTGTGTGGGAGGCCCCCAGCCCAGTGCCCGCCCTGCGCAGCCTCTGCCCACCAGTGTGGACTCACACCATATTGAGGACTGATGACTTGCGGCTGTGGAGACTGCTCTGAACCCTCCCCCTTCTCTCTGTCTCTTTCTGTCTCTGTCTCTGTGTCAAGGACAATAGAGTAAGTCTTAAAAAAAATTTTTTTCAAAACTGAATTGGGGTTTTCCCAAATCCCATACTCCAGATACAGATACAACAATACGTGTGCTCCCACTTCTCAGGATAAATGAAAGGAAAGAAGTGAGCATGTGTATATTACAGAGTTCCTCTGAATGGTTTTGGTAACATGCCTCTCTCTCTCTCTCTCTCTCTCTCTCTCTCTCTCTCTCTATATATATATATATATATATATATATATATATATATATATATATATATATCATCAATGAGAACCAGTAGTATAATCAATAGAGAAACAGGGTAAGGCTTCTTTGGTAAATAAAGCGTGAACCCAAACCTCTACCAAGCAATAAACTGAAAGTACTCTGAAATAAAATTGAAAATAAATCCCCTATCAGAACACTACATTGAAAGATATTTAGGAAAGAAGCATGCATCTGTTATTTAACTCATTCTTTACTCATTTTTTAACTCATTCTTCACATTTCTCTATGATAAAATGGCTTTCACACACACAAAAAATGGTATCCCAGACAGGTCTTCTTATTTTTAACACAAAGGGCATTAATGTTAGCCTCACCTTTGTGTTTAGGCAGCAGAATGATAGGTGGTGCCAGAAAGACAGGGAGGGAGGAGCCCAGAGGGACCTCCCAGACATCTAGTCCAGCATCTGCAGTGTGCTCACCTCACAGCAGCACACTCCTGACTGCCTGGAATGTGACTTGCAAACTCCACCTGGGGCTCCGAATATCAGTGGTCTCACTCCCAAAGGAAACATCCACTGTCTCTCAGAGGAGTTCTGGGTTCTTCAAACAAAACACAAACACCACAGTGCCTGTGGTACAGAGAAAATCTCTATACTGAGGACATCGCTATTATGATTATTAAATGGGCAAAATGTGTATAATTCTTTCATGAAAGACTTGTAGGATTTTTTCCCCTTTTTTGCTATAGGGTAAGAGAAAAAGTAAAAGCTACAGGCCCATAGGAATTGCATCCTTTAAAAGGAACGGCCTGCTAGAAATGATCACTTTCAGTTGATGAATGTTGGTTGCACACTCATTTTCTATTTCCTTACGTGGGGGCCCAGGAATAGGAGTCGCCTGACTTACTCATTTTCTGGCTCAGTAGGGGGGTCTAAGAGGACTGGTCATCAGTCAGAGATGGAGCTTTTTCTCCTCAGTGTCTGAGATTAAACTCATTTTAGTCTAATCAGCATTGAGCAGCTAATGGATGGATATTCAGTGGCTCCTACAAGGGGAATTAATGGCGTTAAGTAGAACCCTGCTGGCCAAATGCAGAAGTGAAGTAATCTCAGCCCCAATTGCTCCATCCTGCAAAATCACACAAGGTGCAGCAAAGGGATCTGTCAGTGGGGGTGTGTGGGGGGGGGGGGGTGCTGGCATAGGACTACATGCCCACATCCTCCAGCCCACAATAGAGGCTGGACCTGCCATTACCCAGTAAGGCAGGGCCAACTGCTGCTTATGCTGGGCCTGGATTGATAAGATGAAGGAAAGAGCACTGGTTTGGGAAATAGAAGTAGGGTGTTGGGGATCCCCCTGGCTTGCCTGCCCGCCATGGCCGACAAGGAAGCAGCCTTTGATGACGCGGTAGAAGAACGTGTGATCAACGAAGAGTACAAAATATGGAAAAAGAACACCCCCTTTCTTTACGATTTGGTGATGACCCATGCTCTGGAGTGGCCCAGCCTAACTGCACAGTGGCTCCCAGATGTAACCAGACCAGAAGGGAAAGATTTCAGCATTCATCGACTTGTCCTGGGGACACACACATCAGATGAACAAAACCACCTTGTGATAGCCAGTGTGCAGCTCCCTAATGATGATGCTCAGTTTGATGCTTCACACTACGACAGTGAGAAAGGAGAATTTGGAGGTTTTGGCTCTGTTAGTGGAAAAATTGAAATAGAAATCAAGATCAACCACGAAGGAGAAGTAAACAGGGCACGTTATATGCCCCAGAACCCTTGCATCATTGCGACAAAGACTCCATCCAGTGATGTTCTTGTTTTTGACTATACAAAACATCCTTCTAAACCAGATCCTTCTGGAGAGTGCAACCCAGACTTGCGTCTCCGTGGACATCAGAAGGAAGGCTATGGGCTCTCTTGGAACCCAAACCTCAGTGGGCACTTACTTAGTGCTTCAGATGACCACACCATCTGCCTATGGGACATCAGTGCTGTTCCAAAGGAAGGAAAAGTTGTGGATGCGAAGACCATCTTCACAGGGCATACAGCGGTAGTAGAAGATGTTTCCTGGCATCTACTCCATGAATCTCTGTTTGGGTCAGTTGCTGATGATCAGAAACTTATGATCTGGGATACTCGTTCAAACAATACTTCCAAACCAAGCCACTCAGTTGATGCTCACACTGCTGAAGTGAACTGCCTTTCTTTCAATCCTTATAGTGAGTTCATTCTTGCCACAGGATCAGCTGATAAGACTGTTGCTTTGTGGGATTTGAGAAATCTGAAACTTAAGTTGCATTCCTTTGAATCACATAAGGATGAAATATTCCAGGTACAGTGGTCACCTCACAACGAGACTATTTTGGCTTCCAGTGGTACTGATCGCAGACTGAATGTCTGGGATTTAAGTAAAATTGGAGAGGAACAATCCCCTGAAGATGCAGAAGATGGGCCACCAGAGTTGTTGTTTATTCATGGTGGTCACACTGCAAAGATATCTGATTTCTCCTGGAATCCCAATGAACCTTGGGTGATCTGTTCTGTATCAGAAGACAATATCATGCAGGTGTGGCAAATGGCAGAGAACATTTATAATGATGAAGACCCTGAAGGAAGTGTGGATCCAGAAGGACAAGGGTCTTAGATATGTCCGCACATCTTGTGATTTTACACTCCCCCTTTTTTCCTCTCAACCCAGATTGATTTAACACTGGTTTTGAGACACAGACTTTGTTTAGCTGTCCCTCTACAATAGGTACCATCAACAATGCTGTTA
>PVKE010023121.1:0-24946 GCA_004027555.1 Craseonycteris thonglongyai
CAAATGGATAGGAACATGTCTAAGGAACTACCAGAGCAATCTGGATAGAAACCCACCTCTACATGTGCCCTGCCCATCCCTATAGACTGAGCCCAAAGGCTGGGAGAAGAAGCTCAGAATAGTCACCCAATTTTCACCGCTCTACAAATGAGAAAAATGCTTCACAGCTACAGCTAATATACAAGGGCTATCTGGAGGGGGGGGGGGGGAGGAATCCAGCCATAAAGCCTCTATTTTTCTTATAATATGGCTGGATATTTTCTGGACAGCTCTTGTATAATCCAGAAGTTATAATTTGGCTGAAAGTCATACTTCCTTCTTAATTGTGGCTTTAGGCCATTATTTGATTCTCTTAAATTAAGTGAGAATTCAAACTGAAAGATATTATACATATTTGTACGGAGGACAAATGTTAGACACTAATGAGCCAAGTTCTACCTCTTTCGCTTTTAAAGGACATTGCTTGATTATATGAGCAGTGGCCAATTCTAGTGAGATATCTCCTGAGTTGTTTATACATTTCTCTTTGGAGAGAACCACAGCATGGTCTGGCTAACAAAAGTAAAATAGGGATTAATGCTAAAAGTCAGAAATCTGTGGGTTGTTTTATTCTTCTTTCTTTTCTTTAGTTAACTAGTTTTAACTCTCAGCATTCAGTTTTCCTCTCTAAAAATATTTGCCAATTTTCTTTCCATGAAATGTATTTTGCTTTTATTTAAAAAAAAAAAAAATGTTTTTAAACAATTACCATATCTTTCTAAAAGTTCCTTTATGGGGGAAAAAAAACAGTTTTAGTTTTTGTTATTTTAATTTGCCACTAATTCTTACTTTCCCTCAATAAATATAATCATAAACAGGGTAAAATACTATTGTGGAGAATGAATCCCGTGTTCCCATTATAACATCAGAGGTGTGTCTACAAAGGGAATAATTTGGGGGCCACAAACAATGCAAATTTCTGCAAATGTCTCTTCTCTTGTTAATTGCAAAGAACCCTCTTTTAAAACGGAAGATATTTCATCAAATACTGTAATCAACATGAGGCAGACACCAAAAACCTTCTGAGGAAGTTTCACTTTAAAAAACTTTGTAGTTTTCCACACAATGAGAAAAGAAAATGTTTGCTATATATGTATGCATCTGAGAAAGATCTTGTGTCCCAATATGTGAAGAACTTCTAAAATATATAATAAATAAAAACAACCCAATAAAAAAAAAAAAACAAGAACAAATTCTTGAATAGTCGATTCACAATAGAAAATTTATAAGTGACCAATAAACACATAAAAATATAGTTAATTAACATCATTAGTCATCAAATCAGTACAAATTAAAACCACAATGATTTATCTTTTCACACCCATGGAATAGCTAAATTAACAAGACTGACAAAATCTGATGGCAAAGATATGCAACATCTAGAACACTCAGACATTAATGCTATGACATGTGCAACCATATTGGAAAACTGGCAGATTCTTATTAAACTAAATGTACATTTACCTTATAACCCAACAAGTCCAATCCTAGCTATTTACCCAAGAAAGATAAAAAAAAATTTTGTCCATAAAAGACTTGAACAATAATGTTTATAGCAGCTTTATGCAATAGCTCCAAACTGGAAGCAACCCTAATATCCAATAACAATAGGAGAATAGAAAAATAAGCTATGGTATATCCAGACAACATAATAGTATACAGAGTAATAAAGAATGAACTGCTGATAAACCAACAATTTGGATATATCTCAAAAACAGTACATTGCTCAAAAGAAGCTAGATACAGGATAGTGCATACTATTTGATTTTATTTATATGAAGCTCAAGCACCAGTAAAATAAATGGAAAGAGAATTCATAACAATGGTATTGGGTTTTCTATCCTTTTAAAGTTTTCTCCTCTTGGAAAACTTTAAAGCTTGTTGAATGAAGTGACTTTAAAAAGATGTGCCCTCCTTAACAGACTCAAAAAAGAGATTCACATTTGCCTGAAACAAGCAAAATAAATTACAAACAAGAAATCCAGCTTTAAAATACTTTTTAAAATTTTAACAGATTACTGAAAGAAAGGCATGCTCTCAAAAGGTTTGGCCAGCAGTGCAAGCTGCAGAAGGAAAACCAGAAGCCTACAAAGCAGAATAACACTCTTTCAGCAGCAACAGGTCATTAAAAACTCCATTCAAATTTATGGGTAGCCCAGCCACCTTATCAAAGGAAAACAATATAAAAACCTCACAGCTCTGAGGGGGAAAGAGTAGAACCTACTCCACAGAAGAGGGGAAAGCTTGTGCATCAATCACGTAGCTAACCCAGTGTTAACAACTTCTAAACAGTGAAGGTGAAAGAACATTTGTTCACCAAGAGGTCACTTTTCCAATTCAAGGGGGATGGTTTAGGAGCACATGTTGGAAAGTTCGCCTCACTGTATGTGTTATTTTACCCTTGGGCACAGTTTGCCTATGAAACAAGGTTGGTGGTGGAGAGCAATTAGTCTGGCAGCTAATCAGGGTCATTGTACTGAAACCTTTCAGGAAACCATCCCAATCTAAAGAAAAGATACTTCAACACTGGATCTGCTTCTCACAGAAAATACCAACACTGAGGATGCACCTTTGGGAGTAATACATCCCTTCAGTCAGTCAATACTTACACAGGAGTCTGTAAGGTATTTACCCTACTATACGCGCTTGGGAACACTTGTGAAACCCAATTTCCTCCAAACAAATGATTTAAAATATTAATTGGGGAAATTCAAAAGTAACCATATTAAGGACAGAAAATATATACAAATGCAAAAGTTGGCAAAATGTTTTGAGTTGTATTTTTCTGTTTCTCTTCCTCTATTTTATACACAACTCAAGTTACAAATCTTCATTTTAACCTTGCTGAACTTTCAGAAAATCACTGAACCAACTTAGGTCAAGTATTTCCAAACAGCAATGTCTGTTAAAAACAATTTCTCTCCTCCTCACAGGACCTCAACACATAATCAAGAGCAATTCATACATGGGGCAGAGCAAACAGAAACGCAGGTATTGCTCCACCAATGGTTGTTGAATTAAATTGAAATCCTGCCCAATTATATGTAACCTAGAGGTTCTGTTCATGAATCTGAATAGCAATGATGCACTAGCCACCAGTGACTGCTTTTGTGTTCACAACCCATGTTCATTCCTATGTGAAAGTTTTTGACTACACAGCCCTAATTTCCTACCTTACATTTGAACATCCACAAAAAGTGAATTTGCTACTGTTCAAGGTAACTTGTTTTCATATGTTTTTAATAAAGTGTGGCCCTAAATATAATGCTTCCCCAAGATTCTCTGTTATCTCAGACATGTTCTGAAGTGGAGGGTAGAAAGGCGGTGAAACATAAAGAGAAGTAAGCTATGTAAGAAATCAAACACGAGTTGGGCAGAGGAGGAGGAAACTACCAACCCCCCACCCACAGCCCCACCTCAGCCAGGCAAGGACAAGTTTCACCTTAAAGAGTTCAGGCTCCTGAACAGTTCAGACTAACTGAGTAAAGAAAGTTTTCTTATCTTACTCTGAGGTGACTCAGCCCTCCTTAATTGTTTCACATGCAAAAGCAACCAGTTATGAATACACTGATCTGAAATGTCAGGCTGTGAACTTCATGTTCTCACAATATGGTAGAATACCTATTCAGCACAAAGAAACAATTTAAAAATAACAAATGAATTTTTTAATCTTCATAAACTATAACCAAATTCACATCACATCTAATCTCTGTCTAACCCAGTTATGAGCTGAAGTCAACCAAACCTTTAAAGGGTAAGTAAAAAGGGTTCAGGACTCCATCCTGTGTCCAGTTTAAAAAAAAAATCAAATTCCTCTCACCTCCTGCTTATACTTTTTAGAATCTTCTCCCCTTGGGTTCCTTCTCTTCTCAAAATCAGTTGCCGTTATAACTCATCAAATGTTTACGGGGAGCCTATCATATGCCTGTTGGGCAGAGAGGAGGTTATATGAGCAGAACAGATGCAGCTGTTCTCACCTTACAGTCTGATGAGATGATAAGCTTCAAATGGGGATGCTCACACCCTCTGGGGCTCATCTAGCAACAAAAACAAACTGGCAGAGACTTAAAATCAGGCCCTTTAAAAACAAAAAAAAGTAGATAATTTTTTCCCCTGAGAGTAATTATTCCATTCACCTGAGAATGTCACGGTGGTTTCTAATAACAAATAGCAGTGGGCCACATCAAAGACAGTGTGCCAAAGACACTGCTCTGGCAACAACAGTGAACAACTAAGTTGTCATCAAAGTAAACAATGTCATCAGATTAGAATACTTAAAATAGGAATAACCTTATCTGAGAAGAGCTGCTAAATGATGGCCTTGTAGTGCAAACCTGTTACAAACGAAAGAGACCACTTACTCATGACCAATCTATACAATTCATATAGAATTCTACCAAGTTTGATTACGTACCTAACCTTGCCTTCTAACTTTTTTCACAACGTGGACTACACAGATAATGATCACATTTATACTGCCCCCTAGGGTGAGCTGACCTGGTTACAAATAAAAGCAACTGGACAGGCAGCTGGGGAAACCCAAGGCCCCCTCCTGAGTGTCCTGAGGGTTTAGGGACCTGTATCAGCTCCCACCTATAATTTTCCTTTTAATTTTATTAAAGTATAATTAGCATACAATATTTTATTAGTTTCAGGTGTACAACACAGTGATTCAACATTTATATTCCTTATGATGTAATCACCACATTTAGGCTAGTAACCATCTGTGACCATGCAGAGTTATTATAATATTATTGACTGTATTTCCTCTGCTCTACATTACATCTCCATGGCTTATTTATTTTATAATGGAAATTTTGTACCTCTTATTCCCCTTCACCTTGTTCACCCTTTCCCCCATCCCCACCCCTAGGGCAACCATCTGCTTTGTTCTGTTGGCTCATTTGTCCTGTTTTTTTCAGATCCCATATATAAGTGAGATCTTATGGTATTTGTCTTTCTCTGACTGACTTATTCCACTTAGCATAATGTCCTCTACATTCTTCCATGTTGTCGCAAGTGGCAAGATTTCACTTTTTTTTTATTGCTAAGTAATACGTCACATCAGAACTGAACATTAAAAAAACAACAACAATTTTTTTAAAAATCTTGTCTCTAATACACATGCTTCCCACCATGCCCATGCTAACCGTCTGTTTCCTTTACTATACTCAGGGGGTCTTGCTTTCCCTATTTAAAAACAAGTTGTTTTGTTTGTGTTAAGATTTTAAAACGTGCTGGTGGTTCCATTGGCACCTGGTGAGTAGAAGCCAGGGGTGCTGCCAAACATTCTGCCATGCACACGGCAGCCCCTCGCTTCTCGTATGACCTATGGTTTACATCCCTCCCCAGCTTATTACTATGCTTTTGTTTTAATTTGAATTAACACAAACCATGCTCAGTTTAATATAAGAAGATTGACAACCAGCTTAGAAGGAGGCTTCTGCAGAGAAATTTACCCAGATATTCAGTGTACGCTTTCAGAATGGCCTGGCTTCAGTGAATGACCTGGCTTATGTGACCTCTTGTCTAGTAGTTTTTACAAAACCTGGGGGGAAGAAAGGACACAGGAGTGGGAAAAAAATGAATATAAGAAAAAAGATGAGGGCAAAGACTAAGTATAAGGTGTAACCTATAGGAGATGGAACTATTTTAAAATGGGACAGATATGACTAACTTTATTATGGGAGACTACAAATGATTCTAACATTATCAATAGTCTCATCGATAATTCACTAGCACTCTTTCACATCTTTTGAAGTGCCTCCTTTCCTCCTTCCTATCGTGGGGCCTTGCACACTGTTTCCTCTACATGGCACACTCTTGCTCCTTTTTTACTTCCACCAGTGGTTCTCACCTAAGGTGATTTTGCTCCCCAGGGGACAGACATTTAGTAATGCCTAGGACCATGACAGTTCTCACAGCTGGAGTGGGGTGCTACTGGCATCTAGTTGTTAGAAAATGGAGATGCTGCGATAAGCAGCCTACCAGGTACAGGACGGACCCACAACAAAGGATCCTTCAGTTAAGGCCTCCAGCTTGCAGGGGTGTGCCTCCCATGTAAGAGGCCCTGGTACAGTTCCTGCCCTGCGCAGCCCCCGCCCACCTGTGTGGAACAAAACCATATCAAAAGCTGATGATGTACAGTACTGGAGACTGCTTTGGGTGCTCTTGGGTGCTCCCCCTTCTCTCTGTCTCTCTCTGTGTCTCTGCCTCTCTTTCTCTGTCAAAGACAATAAAATAATAAATCTTAAAAAAAAAAAGAATTATCCAGTTAAAATGCCAGATCTGTGGAGGGTGAGAAGCCCTACTCTACCCTTGTGCTCTCTTCACTTCCTTAGCAGGGGAAGACTTCCAGACCCCTCAAGACAGGGCTCCTATCCCAGCCTGGGGGTTTTTCCTAGTGCATGTGTCACAAATGTATTGAAAATCCAGTTTGTTGTCATATCTGTGTTCACTGCTAGACTGAGAGCCCCATGAAGACCAGACTATGTATGTCTTGTCTGTCACCATATATTCAATACGTAGCACATTTGTGGGATTTAAAAAAAGAACATTTCAGGAACCCCTCTTGGAGAGCAATCTTCAGAATAATTCAAAAGCCACATCTGGACCAGTCTCACATCTCACACCAAAAATGGTCCTTTCCAGCATGACTGTCCATATTCTTCACTATCTTGCCCTCCAAATGCCAGTGGCTGTATTTTAAAGATTAAGTACTTTCTCAATGAATAGATTTGCTTCACGAAGTGCATTCAAAAGAATGGGACTCAGGCTTGTAGACAATATGTTGAGCAATAGAGAGCATGACTTCCCATGATGAGCACTTCAGGAAGAACAGCACTCATGTGGATACACAAGCTTTAGCATACTTGCTTAGCTATCAGCTTCCTTACTTGATGTTTATAATTTCATTCCCTCTGTTTATCCTAAGGGAATGCACAAAAATAAGATACCAGACAATTTTTGTCATGAAAATAATAGAAAACAAAAGGACATGAAATAAAAGGGGAATATTTTAGAGTTTTCTATAGTATACTAAAAAATACATAAACTTTCAAAATCATGTAGCACTGGTTTAAAATACTGGCTCTACCTCTTACTAAGTGTATGACCTTAGGCAATTGTCTTAAATTATATGACAGTCAATTTACTAACCTAAAATGAAAATGAAAAGCAGCCAGCTCTTGAAACACTGTGAGGATTAGTGGAGCAATGCAATTAAAGTGCTAGCATAATATCTAACTCTATACTCAGAAGTTCTATATAATAAAGATTGACTTCCCATTAAGGAATTAGAACATCATTCTAATCCCAAGAACGATGTAAACTGAAAATGCAGGCTGAGAAGATTCCTTCATTCATTCATCAAACGCTTACAGAGTGCTGGCTCCTCTACAAAGGATATAACAGTGAACAAGAGTGAGGATATTACCACAGTGAAAGTCCTGAAAATATGTCACTCATTGATCCCTATAGACAAATAGGGAGAAGAATGTACTAATATGTCTAAGAAATCATGCATTTCATACTCACAACACAGTTTTCTTACCTTAAAAAAATAGGCATAAATTATATTTATTTAATTAATATCATTTTGTGTTCTTTGGTTATAAGAAACAAAACCCCACTCTGAGTAATTTGAGCAAATGACAATGCACTGTGAAGTTGTGGTGTTGCTCAGAGAACCAAAGGCCTGAAGAAGCAGTCTCAGGAAGAGTGGAAACAGAGCCATTTCTGAGTTTTCCCATCTCACCGAAGCTGCCATGAGAAGGAATCTGTTTCAGCCATTTTGTGTTAGTTTCAGCATCATTCTTGCATCTTCTCTTGTAGGCATCGAATGCCTGAAGTGAGAGTCTAGCCTACTCTAGGACACATAGCAACCCCTCAGCTAAGGAAGGTCAAATCACCTTAAATTATAACACATTCCCAACAGTATTGTTCACAATAGCAGAGAGGCTGTTTACCAAAAGGAAACTGGGGTAGTATTACCAAAAGAGGAAGGAAGGGTGATGGTGGAAGATGCCAGGATAACTCAGCAGTTGAGTGCTTTCCTCATAATCATGAGGTCTGGGATTCGATTCCTGGCCCTGGCCCTGGTCCATGCAAACCCATATGCTGAGCTATGGCACAACTGGTAACCATTGAGATGGCTCCATGGCAAAAGTTCACACATACACACACACACACACACACACACACACACACACACACCCCATGCAGGAGGACCCTGGTTCAGTTCCCTCCCATTGTGGCCCCACATTCACCTGTGTGAAATGAATCCATGTCGTGACTAATAAAGTAAAACTATCAAGACTGCTCTGGGCCCTCCCCCTTCTCTCTCCCTCTCTCTCTCTCTCTCTCTCTCTCTCTCTCTCATTCTCAAAAAATAAATCTTCAAAAACAAATTTAAAAAAAGAATGGGTGATGGTGGCTAAAATAAAGTAATAGCAGAACAAATAATAATAACAACAACAACAGACACTAGCTTTTAATGAGTACTTTCTATGTATTAAGTACTATGTTGAACACCTTACATTTATTATCTTACTGAACTATTACCACAGTCGTATGAGGTAGAAAGTATTATTACTTCCGTTTTAAAGATTAATAAATTAAGCTCAGATATGTTAAGTAGCATACCTTGTGTCATACATACCTTGTGTAATACATAACCTGATACCAAAAGTATGCTCAACCACTATGCTATTTTGCTTCTTTTACTAACTTTGGGTAGTAAATAACCAAGTGCTCAATATACTAAGTTTCAACATTTGAAAGAAAACCCTAAAAACTCCTAGACTGTGGTAAGTATATTTGGTGTTAGCCATAGCAAATGACAATCTAGTTATAGAAAGCAGGCAGCAATAACCACAGAGCTAAGAAATGAAACACAGAAACCCAAAACAATGTTTTTCAAAAAGAGGAGAATGATAATTTATTGACTACAAGTGCTTTCCTCATCTCTCTGTAGCTTAGAAACTTTTAACCTTGACAGTGAACAAGTGACTTACTGCAAATTGGATTCCACCCACCAGCGTGAGCAAGATTTCAATCAAATGTCTATGGATTAGTCAAGCTCAATGAAAAACTAAGATCATACAAATAGTGCCTGTCATCATATTAGTTTTACCTTTAAAATGAATTCACTGTTGCTGAATTGCTAGAAGTTGGTATTTCCTCTATCTACCTGCAAATTTGGAATGAACTAATAAATATTTCTAACTATGTTGTACATTTCAAAAATTTTTAAATAATTTCATATATAACTTTATCAATACTAATAAATAGTTAATTTACAGTACTAGGAAACCAGCCAGTCCTCCCTAAGAGCCCATACATTAGGATGGGCCCACTTGTCCCTTGAACCAGGCATAGACCCAACCTGGATGCAGTGTATGGTTGGGCAGAACTTTGCACTGATTGGACTGCCCAGGTGTGAATCTCAGTGGACCACTGCGTGACTTCACTGCTCAGTGCCTGTTGCCTCATCTATATGTGGCTATTTCCAAGATGTGCTCTCAGGATGAAACAGACAATACTATAAATTGCTCAGACCAGGTTGTCTTAGGCTGGGTTCCCTAGAAACATGGCCTGGTGTGGGGACTCTTTTTTTTCAGAAACCAAGAAAAAGGCAAGGGAAGAAAGCTGAGCACGGTTGTGGTCTCAGTTGGAGAAGAGCTTCAACCTGACGCTCTAAAAAGAAACTGTACTACAAAGCTGTTCCCACCTTGAGGCAGGAGGCTGGGCTTTTGTATTCTGTGGTCAGTTGGTCATTGGCCACTTATTAGAGGTTTAGGGAAAGGGAGAGGCCTAGAGGGCCAGCTGGTAACAATGGAGCAGAGGGTAGCTGTATTAACAGTCAACATGCATAGCAAGGAAGGGGATTTGAGCAGGGCACCAAATCCTACTACCCACGCCTCTGTGGCATATCATAAGTGCTTGATGAATATTAGCTCTTTATTTTACCCTCAACCTACAATTACTCATCGAGTCCAGGACCCTTGTTAGGCAATGAAGATATAAAAATGAATAATGTATAGTTCCTGCTCTAGAAGTATTCACAGTCCAGCTGGAAAGATTGGTAGGTGCTCATTGGACTAAAAATGCAATGGGAAAAAGAAATTGGCTTTGGTACCCCTTTCCTCACACCTCCCTTTCTTTGAATGTTCTCCCTTTCTCCAGTTCAGGGGCCCAGGCTTTTGTTTTTGCTTACCATCCCTCCCTGGAAACACTTCATGTGCAGACTCATAGTTCATAATTCTTCTTATTCTTTTCAATACCAAACACAGATAAATGCGTAATAATGTCAATAGATTAATCAATAAACAAACCAGTATTTTCAACTTGCATTAATGAGTCATGAACCTTAAAATGCATCCTAATAACCTATATTTTTTAAAATAAAAATAGAACAGATAGAGAAAAAAATATCAGAGTTCATCATAATAGTAAGTAAGGTTAAGGGTAGGTGTATGTATATTTTCTGTATATATATATCTGTATTTATGTACAAGTACATATACTTACATAAATGTGTACATAAACATTTACTCTGAGAAGAAGGATATATATATATATATATATACACACACACATACATACACACACATATTTTTTATTGTTAAATTTATTGGGGTGACATTGATTGGTAACAATTAGTTTCCAGATGTACAAATCTACTCTACATCACCTATGTATTGCATTATGTGCTCACTACCCAGAATCAGCTCTCCTTCCATCACCATATATCTGGTGCCCCCTTCCACTCGCCAACCCCCCCCCCCCCCCCCCCCCCCCCCCCCCCGCACCACCCATGGAGGATACCGGTATATATTTTTTTTGCTTCCTGGTTTCAGAGTAAATGTTTTTCTTGTTATAAAATGAATCACCACCAAAAACATTTTGGTGACTGACCAAACTAAACCTGGCTGTTAGCTTGTTAGTATATTGTTCCAGTCAGATAATGTGTGACCCCAAATAAGTCACAATATAATTAGAAAATGAAAACATGAAGTCTGAGGTAGCATTTCCAGTAACTTAGCAGAACAATGGGGTAAATATTTTGGTTAGTTTAATCTTTCAGTATCCATCACATTAATAAACCTGCTCTGTTGATAAGGTTTTTAAATGTCTTAAGATCAAAGAAGAATGGATGAAAATACAATAAATAAAAACCACAAGCCATTTAGGAGTTTATAATTCCACAAGGTCACAGATACAGGAGATTATTTTAATAAAGTGTGGTAATGCTATAACCAAAGCAGGTGTGTACCAGGATAGAAAATACTGTATATATGAATGCAAAACCTGCTCTGCATAAGGCACCATTTCTGATTGGCTTGAGAGACTTTTGTTGCCTGCCCTCAGGAACCTTACAATCTCATCTGAAGGTAAAATATAAGCACATAGATAAAAATAAAACAGCAGAGGTTTTGTTTTTTTGAAGGTGGAAGCCTATGATGTAAGGCAACACAGGACAGCATGCATCAGCCCATGCCCCTCCCCCACTTTAAAACTACTCTGCTCACCCCCACTACCCCCTGCCTGCTGGTCTTGCATTTGGTGCCAGTAAAGGGAGTGGCAGCTCTGATTATCTCTGCATTGCCTTTTCAATTATTCTTCCATTGCCTTGGTGGGTAGCCTCCTGGCTTCAATTGAGATGGGTTGATCCATACTAATCCCTTATCAATTAATTGACCACTTGGACACATCCTTCATGTTTTTATTTCTTGCAATGTGGATGGGCTGAGGATTTTCCAAATCTTTGTTCTGCTTCCCTTTTACTTACAAATCTTTCAGTCATTTCTCTCTCTTCCAGAATTTTGCTATAGGCAGTCAGAAAGAGTAAAGCCATACCTTCAACACTCTGCTTAGTGGGAAGCTGGGATGGCTCAGCAGGTTAAGCGCTCGCTTTGCAGCCCTAGAGTCCAAGGATTGAATCTCGGGCCTGGCCCATGCAGACCCATGTGCTGAGCTGGGGTGTGCTCCCAGTTCAGTTCCTTCCGGGGCCTGTGCAGGAGGCTCCCAGCCTAGTTCCTGCCCTGCACAGCCCCGAGCCCACCTGTGGAGGAAAACTAATGCTGTCAACTGTGGAGACTGCTCTGGGCCCTCCCCCTTCTCTCTGTCTCTCTCTGTCTGTCTGTCTCTCTGTCAAAAAACAATAAAAATAAATATTTTAAAAAATAAAACACTGTTTAGAAATTTCTACAGCTAATAATCCATTTTCATCATACACGGTTCTGCCTTCCACAAAACACTAGAATGTGAGTACAATTCAGCCAAGTTCTTTGCCACTTTATAACAAGGATGGCCTTTCCTCCATTGTCCACAAGTGTCTTCTTCATTTCCATCTGGACCTCATCAGACTGGCCTCTTTACTGCCTATATTTCTACCAACATTTCTGTCCAGGATTACTTAGGTGTTCTTCAAGAAGATAGAGGTTGTCTCTGAAGCTCTCATCTTTTCTTTCTGAACTCTCACAAGAACTTACCATATAGGTCCATTCACTTCAATATAGGCTCTACCCATTACTCATTCCAAAGCTCTTTCCATATTTTTGGTATTTGTTACAGCAGCACCCCAACTTCTCAGTACCAATTTCTATCTTTTTTATAAGCCATCTAGACTATGGTATTCTATTACACAGACCAAACTAAGACAATACCTAAGAAGGAGCAAAGGAGAGAAATAATTTTAGGCGGTTTAGAGGATAATAATGCTAATATGTTATAGAAAAATCTCATATTTGGATACTTTTTTACTTAGAACTATCTTTCTTTTGATTCTGTTTTATTTAGATATTATTTGCATACAACAAAGTTCACTGATTTTTAAGTGTACTATCTGATGACAAATGTGTATAATAGTATAACCACTAACACAATCAAATATACATAATACATTCACCACATCAAAAATTTTGATGTGTCCATTTTACTTAACGTAATGCTTCAAAGCAAGCACTGAGGTTAATATCTTAAGTTTAGCTATGAATATTGAAACCAAGAAAGTAGAAGACAAATCTTGTTACCTCTAATTGTGATCTCCTAAATTAATTATTTAATAAATGTATCCGAATATAAGATAAAAAATTGAGAAGTGATACTTATTAACAAAAGCACAGACTGTAAAAATAAAATTTAATTAATTAATTAACTTCCTCCAGAACAGTAATCTGACAGTTAATTTATATAGTAGGTCTTACTTTTATCTGTATCAGTTTGACCATCATCCTTACACAATGATATTATCTTCAGAGACAATGAATATTTTAGAGGGGACAAACTCTCTCTTCCCCAAGGTAATTTCTTCTCTGAACAGGTACCTATCAGAAAAAACAAAGAAGAAAATGACCTGAACATTTTCAAAGCATCTAAAGAGTTATATAAACTTGCAGCTAATTTCTTCTGTATTCTCTATAAGGAGTTATCATGGACCCCATTTCCACGAAAGAAGAGAAACATTACTCTAAATAACCAAGTGGCCATGAGGATGACTATATAAGTTTCAGACAGATGTTTTTTTTTTAAAAGAAAGAAGCCAGATGGGAGTATTAAAGACAGAAACCAAATTAAGCCCGAGATTACGCAGGAAGATAAAAAGATGACTAGGAGAGTAACAGCTAGTGCTGACCCCAGTCAGAGCCCAGCCGCCACCCGTACAGACGGACGTGGCTCAGACTTGGCTCAAACCCAAAACAAGCAGTGTACCCATATCCAGTTCAGTCAGGGAATGAACTGTGTGCTAAGCAACGGAATCATCACGCGTTACAATAACATCTACGGTCCATTCTGAGGAAGAATGTTTTAAGAATAATTGCATATTGCTGTGCAGGATGAAACCCATAGACTCTCGCCCAGAGGCAAGAGACAAGCCAGCAATGAATGAAATACAACTTTAACACACATAATCTAGACTGTTTTCAATCAAATATCAAAGGAAGTTAAGTATATCAAGAAAACACAAATTTAAATTTTTACCCCCAAAAGACATCAGATCAAAGGATTTCTATTTTATAGTTTCAAAAATGTTAGTCCCACTGAAACATATCCGGCCTTGCAAGAACCTTTCCCATAATAATCAGTGTCCTAGAGGGCAAGCCTCTGATGTTTCAGTGTGCATCAGCTACCAAAAACCCCTCAGCTGTGAATTTGAATTGTGTTTGTTCACAGCTTGTTTTCTCTGAGGCTGAGACCGAAGCACAAGTGTTAATTTACCTAATTGGCTTACTTGCTGTACACAATGCATGAAAACACTACAAAATGCCACAAATCTTGCCAAACATTCACGTCTCTGACCGGTATCTAATATATTCCTTGGCTGTGAACTAGGAAAGACTCCGTTGGAAAGGATCCTTAGGTCCCTGCCAGCTGCTGTCACTGTGAATGTCTATCTCTACTCATGCCAGCTTATCTGTCATCCTGCAAGTCCTCAAGGGTCTCAGAGCCTCCTTCCTTTGATTCTGTTTCACATTAAACTACCAAAAGTTATGGTGAACATCCTCCTGAACGTCAGTGAAAAGTTTAAAGCCCCAAAGAGGAGGAGAGAGAGAAAAGATGGGAGGCAGCTACTGCCACTGGCTCTGAGTATATTGCTTTAACAGCTAGGTGGCATTTTACAAAAAATGGTATCCGGATAAACTGAGATCACTAAGCGTGGTGTTTCTCAAATCACCTGGAGATCTTTACAAAAATGTGTGTGCTGATTCAGTAGGTCTGGACAGATTCTATCATTCAAATGCTAATTTTAACTATATAAATATTATAAATATGATTATAATAGAATGTTCAAAGAAATAATTTAACAAGATGCATGTCCATTATGCAACTATGTAAACTGTATCTTCACTTGGACAAGAACTGAGAGAAAATGTGTAAATACAAAAATAATAACATTGGCAAACAAAAATTAAATGAACAGGCAGATTTCAGTATTGTAAATATACCTATATTTCTTATAAGAAAAATTTTAGATCCACCTACCATTGAATATTTTTCTTTCTTTTGGTTTTTAGGTGTTTAGTTTTACTAAACTGCACATGCTTAAACTAAAATAAAGGAAGCTGGGATGGCTCAGTGGGTTAAGCACTCATTTTGCAGCTCTGGAGCCCAAGGATCGAATCCCAGGCCCGTCCCATGCGGACCCATATGCTGAATTGGGGTGTGCCCCCAGTTCAGTTCTTGCCGGGGCCTATATGGGAGGCTCCTGGCCCAGTTCCTGCTCTGCACAGCCCCGTGCCCACCTGTGGAGTGAAACTATATGGAAAACTAATGAGGAGAAGCCAGGATGGCTCAGCGTGTTATGTGCTCGCTTTGAAGCCCTGGGGACCGAGGATCGAATCCCGGCCCAGCCCGTGCGAACCCACATGTTGAATTGGGTTGTGCATCCCGAATGCGGTGAGGCCCCCAGTTCAGTTAAAAAAAAAAAAAAAAAAAAAAGAATCGAAAACTAATGCTGTCAACTATGGAGACTGCTCTGGGCCCTCCCCATTCTCTCTGTCTCTGTCTGTCTCTGTCTGTCAAAAAACAATAAAAATAAATCTTTAAACTAAAATAAATTATTTATATCACCTATTCCCGAGAGATAATCATGTCTAACCATTCTGATTTTATTTCCTCTGTTTTTTCCATCATTTTTAACTCAACTTATGAAAGTTGAGCATTTAGCACACTTAATTAATCCCCCCATCCTCTCTATATGATGCTGCTATTGTTATTATCATTAATTACTCTATTTGTCACATCTAAAATTTTAAATATTTTTTAATCTCTATTCCTAATTCTGTCAACTTTGACATGATCCAGTCTTCCCACTGTTTCAAGTGATAAACAAACGTCTACCCTTCATTTTACTTTTCCTTCCTCCTTCTCTGTTCTAAATTCTGTTATCTTAATCTTTAGTTTTATGATTTATATTTTGTACTCTAATAATTGTCTTTAACATTTTAGTGTATAAAATTGACTCTAAAAATTAAAAATCAATAAAATGCATTATGTCATTGTGACTATCAATATTATTTTCTGCAAAGCCAAGAAATACACTGGATTGCTTCTCGACAAGTCCCATGTCACTGTGCTTGCTGGTTGACTCTGAGGACAGACCCTGCGTCACAGTCAAGTATATGCTTTTATCATATAGGCTTGATTGTTCCAAACCCTGTCACAGTGCTGCTTGCTTTTTATTTGGAACATGACTTTCTTGTACTTTAATGTTTGATTTGGTTTGGAGATCAGAGGGGAAAAGATGTTTGCCTTGTTTTCCCCTTGTAAATAGAGAAAACACAGTTGATCCCTGGACAACTTAAGGGTTTGAGTCACGAACTACCTCCCCCAGTAGAAAATCCATATAGCTTTTGAATCTATAGCTGGTTCTTCATATCAGCAAACTCAACCAACTGCAAGTAGAAAACAGTATTTTTGATATGCAGTTGGGAAATCATGATTGGGAATATAAAAACACTGTTTTTAATCATGGTTGGTTGAATTCATAGATGCAAAACCCAAGGATACGAAGAGCTGACCATAAGTCAAGGGGAAAAAATCTGCATGTAAATGGACGCACACAGTTAAACCCATTTATACCTCTACCATATCATGAAATTTCTCTCAACTATGTAACAAGATGCACTTTTTCTAAGAGGCAGTTCTACAGACATAGGCCCTCCTCCTCTCACACAGACTGGTGGTTGGGTGTCTCCCACCAAGCTTTCCTCCTGCATTTCCTTCATGGCATATCTGGCTGAGCTACCATGTCTTCTTTCTTGGTTATCTCCTCATTTTTCAATTACTGAGAAATATCTTCATAAAAGATAAATGTCAGGCAAATTTTCTGAGCCCTTGCATGTCTGAAAATGTCTTTATTCTATCCTAATACTTGATTCATAGATTGCTTATGCAACTTTTTTGTCAACAGTACTTTTTCTCAGAATTTTGAAAGCATTGTTCTATTATACTCATACACACCATGTGGCTGATGAGATGTATGATTCCCTATCCTTTTTAGGGTACATATTTCTTTCCCAAAATTTCTTAGGATCTTATCTGTATGCAAAATGTTCTAAAATTTTATAAGAATGTATCTGTGTGGGGGTATTTTTAGTCATCCTTTACAGCAATTGATAAAATCTCCTGATCTTACATTCAGCTCTGAAATTTTTCTTTTAATTATTTTAATTTCTTCCCCTGCCTTTTCTCTGCTTTCCATTTTTGGAGATTTTTATTAACCTGATTTTGGACCTTCCAGATTTGTCATATACTATCTCTCATATTTTCGTGGCATTGTATTTCTTTGCTTGATGTTCTTGGAGTGTAACTTTTCAGAAATCATTTCTCATTTATAAAAATCATTTCTCATTTTGTTTATTCTTTTTTTCATAGAGTCTTGCTTTTGTTTTATAGATATAATAGCTTCCCAAATCTTTATGCCAATGCTAATAGGGTAGAATCTTTCACAGTTCTCTTTTGTTCCCTAAGTTACCTCTACCTACTCCAAGGTCAATATATATTTTTATGTTTTTAACATTTTTTAGTATGTATTTATATGTATTTACTTGCCTTGATTTGTTTTAAAAGATTTATTTATTTATTTATTTATTTATTTATTTTATTGTTTTTGACAGAGAGAGAGAGAGAGAGAGACAGAGAGAGAGACAGAGAGAGAGAGAGAAAACTGAACTGGGGGAACTCCCCAGTTCAGCATATGGGTCCACACGGGACGGGGCCGGGATTCGATTCTCAGTCCCTGGCGCTGCAAAGTGAGCACTTAACCCACTGAGCCATCCCGGCTTCCCCTTGAATTGTTTTTGAATACAACTACTTTTCCTCTATTGTCTGGTACCTTGGATGTGCATTCATATTGTAGAATGAAGGTCAGTATTTATTATTTCTCTGCACTGTTTTTAGTTAGACCATTTCCCTGAATGGTAAGAATAACTGCAAATTGTGTTCATAGGCATGAAGTATGGGCTGGGAGATTCTCAAATGTTGAGTGGGCAAGAGGGGAACTGGCTGCCAGAAAAAGGACCATGGTTTTCTCAACGTCTTTATTTTTTTCAGGTAGTTTAAGGTCATCAGAGCACTAGTTGTCAAATTCTTTCACACCAAACACTACAACAGAAAGGATATTTTTCCTGGGGCACTTGGTCTGCTCCCAACCAGAAAAGATCCACCAGCGGTTCTAGCCACTTCAGGCCCCTAGCACATGAAGACCGGGAGGGTATACCTATCTCACTGTGTCAACCAATCTTCAAACCATCATTTTCTTTCCTACACTCCACATCTACCTATTTGAGCCCATTGTCTTCCATTTTATGTCTCATACACCCAACAGTCAGCTACTTACTCTATTCTGACTCCCTCTTCACACTTCTCTGTGTTCTTTCTTCCAGAAATTTGTTAAACTCTCATCTTCTTATAACTGCTATCTTCCTTTTTCCTGATTGTTATGAATTTTTAGCTCCATTACTTTACTGTGATTTCAATGGGATTAGAGATGGAGGGCAAATAAATAAACATGCTTGGTCTGCCATCTTGAAATCTTGGACCCAAGTGGGTCCTACATTGCAGGCAACAAAAATAATTCTTCCTTTTCTACTTTCTTCACATTTTAATTATTTTTAAGAAAGATGCTGGCCTTTAGTTAATAGAGTTTTAAATCATGAAATTATCCTCAATTTCTCCTTAACCTTGATCCCCATATCTAGTCAATCATTGAATCCTACCTACTATACTATACCCTGGCAAAGATCTTAAAATCTGTTTTCTATTTAATATTCTCATCACCCATATGGAATTTTTAGATTTTCAAAGGGCTAACTAAAAATTTAGTAACTCTGTGAAGTGATGGATGTGTTAACTAACCTTATTATGGTAACATTTCACAATATATACATATATTAAATCACTTTAAATGTACACAATGTTATATGTCAATTATATTTCAATAAAGCTGGAAAAATAAAGAACTGAGTAGTTCTGATCTTCATTGACCTCCCAACCACTGCACTTTGAGAAAGTTCCCAAATGTTCTTCCTTCCTGTTACTTCCCCTTTCTAATTCATCTCTATTAATTTTCTGAAAGTACATTTTCTTATCATTTACCATGTGTGTATTAGTCCCAAGGATATGAACCCCTGGAGGTACTTATGAGAACATCAGGGAGGTCTTTTTTAAGATATCTTCTCCCTAATCATTCTTGGTTGAGAAATAAGAGGTTATTAATGAAGTTGCTGCATATGTAAACAGTATGGAAGTACAGAAAAACAAAACAGGGAAAGTGTGGGGAATTCAGGAAAGAACAAAGTGCCTTAAAGCTCCTCCACATCCAGTCTCCTTCTACATTTCTGGCCTTACCTCTTACTCCTGCTCCTTAACACTCCTTGGAGCTTAGCCAAGCTAAGCTACTTCCCAGGCCTTTAATTGTTCTGCAATTTCCTACTGCTGTGCCCTTGGCTTTCCTATTTAGAAAGATCATTACCCTCATAGAGAGAAGGTGCTATCAAAATTTTCTCCATCTTTCAAAAACCAATGTTTGCTCTTTCTTAAAGCATTTCTTAATTTTGCCAGCTGGAATTAATTTATCTTCCCCTATTTTATCTTCACACTTTGTCTATTGCACTTTTATTACTTCTAACTCCTGTCATTTTCTTACTTACTCAGTAGTAATTTGTGTACATGTTTTCCCTTCTATATAATAGACTATAAACTGCTTGAGGGCAGAAGTCATAACTGTTCTTTTTAATTTTTTTAGTTCTTATAATAGCACAGTGCCTCTTACAAATAACTGATGACTATTAAATGTACTTCGAGTGGTGGTAGATAAACTTTATGGTGAGAAGAAAACATTTTAATGCTCAGTAACTCTTCATTGTTCAAATTTAGTACACTAACATTCAAAGTTCTCCCCGGTATTGCTCCAGCTTATCTTCCTACCCTCCTCCTTCACAAACCTTGATTCATACTAAAAGACACTGTTTGCAGACCAAACTGGTAACTATGCTGTGTCCATCTCCTCTACTGACCACATTTATAATCTTTGTTAATCAGTTCCAAGTGCTTTTCTATAAAGCTTTGGACACCAACCTCTTTCCTTCTACTGATCTCATCTGACATTTTTCATATCACCTGTCATTTTTCTTATCGCTTTAATTATTATTAAATACCTTTCCTAGCTAATTTTTTAATTTACCACAGTACTTTGAACATAACAGGATTTAGGAAATATTTAATTTTTAAAGATTTTATCATTCATTCAAATTAGCCATCAATAATATTATTCTAATATATACAACAATATTAATTACATGATTTAAATATATAATTTAAGTATTTTCATCTATGATTTTAGCATGGACTATGCTAATAAAGAACAATACATAAATAATATATATATGCTAATTGATTATTTTCATGTACTTAAAATAAGTCTTGTAAATGGGTTAAATTATATGCCATCATGTTTACACTATATATGTTTTGTATATATGTGACATAATTCATTCCAGATATATCTAAATTATCATCAACTTCACATTTATAGGCTTTGATGTAATTATAGCTTGTTTATAACATAAATAATAGAGAACACTCTTTTTCCAATACATTTCTATAGATTTTTTTCTGGGGATAATTTTTTTTTTTTTTAAATGGTAAGTAGTTTTTTTTTGTTTTAATTTTTATTTTTTTATTTTATTTTTGACAGAAAGAGAGAGAGATACAGAGAGATACAGAGACAGAGAGAGAACTGAACTGGGGGCACTCCCCAGTTCAGCATGTGGGTCCGCCTGGGACGGAGCCGGGATTTGATCCTCGGTCCTCGGGGCTTCAAAGCGAGCACTTAACCCGCTGAGCCATCCCGGCTTTCCCACTGGGGATAATTTTAAAGCTAATCTGAGTTTATTCAAACACAAAAATTTTATACAGAAAAATAAAACTGTATTACAAAATCAAGACATGTTGCTGCATACCTTCAATATACTTAGAAGTCTTAATACCTTTTCAAAAAAAATTTATTACTTATTCTTACCTATTTATTTTCCATAATTTTACTTCCATCTCACAAATGTATTTCTACTTTGTCTTAATTATTTTTCCTTTACAACTTCCTATCATATCTAATTTTCTGTTCTTTTATAGTTTTCTAGCATGCTCTAGACTTATTCGGCTTTATAGTGAACTTTGTTCCTGCCTCTATTGAATCTTCCTTGTCCACTTCTTTTAATGGGGCCTTGAACCCATGGTTACATCTTCAAGTGACTTAGGTCTAGTGGTAAAATATACTCATACAGTTACTTAAATTATAATATATTATAAAGCATTATGTTATTAAATACTAACGGGATGTTGTGATTAAATCAAGAGCATAATTAAGATCTCTGGGATGGAATTATCAGAAAGAGTTAGGTGGATGTAATGGAACTGACCTTTAGTTATATAGTACTTAACGAGATAGAGACAGCATATATAGTGGAAATACTCCAAATTTGATGCTGGACAGAAATAGGTCTGTCACAGAGCTCTTCTGTTAATTAGCTGTGTGGTTTTAAGCAAATAACTTCACCTTTCTAAAACGTAGTTTTCTATAAAATAAAAATCTATTAGACAGGGGAACTGATTCTTACCTCACAGGGTTGTTGAAAAGATAGGGACAAATGCAAAAAGCACTGAGTGCAGTATTTGACATAGTGAACACTCAGCAAATTGTTTTTAAAAGGATAGAACCATTCAGGTGAAGGCATAAAGGCAGGGAAAAAGAAATGTGTTGGCATGTTCAAGGGACATTGCAATCTGTGAAATAGCGAAGTAGGCAATTAATATTGTGTGTAATACTAAGGGGATAAGTCTTTAAGGGTCTTCAATTATTTGAGAATTAATTGTACTGGCCATGGTGAGTCATGGAGTCATGATGAAGAAGGTTTCTTTTGGCCACAATGATCAGGATGGGTTAAATTCAAGGAAAAAAGATGAACAGAGAAAAAGGTACCACGTTTTTAATGAGAGTACTACACTTAAAGGCATAGGACCTGGCTTCAAGTTCCAACTCTGCCCATGATTACATATGTTTGCAGTAGAGATTTCTGGAGGCATCATTACAGCTTAAGGCTTTTCTTCCCTGAGAACCCCCACCCACAAAAGTAGCACCCTACAGCCATGTTTGTTCTATGTGACACCAGTTGATTTGTCCATGAGTACACACCCAATTTCAACTGGCCTAAGAAGACTATACAATTTTTGAATTTGTATCCAGTTAAGTCCATTAAAACTCATTTAATATTTCACAGGGAGCTGGGATGGCTCAGTGGGTTAAACGCTCACTTTGCAGCCACAGGAATGAAGATTGAATCCTGGCTCCTACCCATGCAGAACCATATGCTGAACTGGGGTGTGCGTCCCATTCGGGAGGCACCCCAGTTCAGTTCTTGCCCTCCAGTTTGTTCCCTGGCTAGAGGCGGCAAGACTCACCTGTGGGAGGCTCCCAGCTCCCCCAGCAGGAGGCTCCCAGCCCAGTTCCAGCCCTGCATGGCCCCTGCTCAATTACGTGGAAGAAACCATGTTAAAAACTGATGATGTACAACTATTGTGACTTCTCCAGGCCCTCCCCCTTATCTCTGTCTCTGTTTCTCTTTGTCTGTCAAAAACAATAAAATAAATCTTTAAAAATATATATTTCAATTG
The DNA here is from genome assembly GCA_004027555.1 of Craseonycteris thonglongyai. NCBI lineage: Eukaryota > Metazoa > Chordata > Mammalia > Chiroptera > Craseonycteridae > Craseonycteris > Craseonycteris thonglongyai. The sequence continues at coordinate 22,714 of PVKE010023121.1, forward strand.
AGAAAATGGGCCTTTTGAGGTAGTCATGTTAGGCTAAATTGTATAGGAAGGCAGAAAAAAAAAGTCTATGTACAGAGAAAAGTACATAAGAGTTCATAGGAAGAACAGAGATATGAGACATTGGACAGAGTACCTCTGGTTCTTGATCCTATGTGGTAGACATGGAGATGTGTTACTCAAATACCCTTGCCCCAAACAACTTGCTGCCAGTTTCAAAGAGTGTGGTTAGCTGGCAGCCTGCAACTGTCAGCAACCTTAACTTGCCCCTTCTTGTTCTACCTGAGACCACATTTCTCCTGGGGCCTGGCCAAAGATTAGTGCTGGTAACGCAGATCACATTCCTTTTGTGAGAGCCCAAAAAATGACTGAGCAAAAAGAAGCTGGTCAAAGGGCCTAGCCATTTTCACTGATGTAGGATTCCTCCAGCAAACAACCTTTGTTCCAGAAGTCCCCAATGGGTTGGCAGAGACTTTGTTCATAACTGCATGTGGTTTGATGGCTCCTCCTGCCCAGTCTTGCTGCCCATGTCAGTAGTTTTGAGGCTGATAAGCACTGCTCTGTTTGGCTCTTCCTTGCCATTAAATAATCTCTTAAGTCTGAAATCTCTTTAAAAATTATTTGACCTGTAATAAAAGATGAATATGCAAATGAATTATTAATTCAAAGACCAGAAATGTTATATAGAAGGAAGACAGTTTGGTAGAGAATAAATGTACCACAAGAACCAATGCTGAGGATATGTTATCACCAAGCCGCAAATGTAGCTCTCAATGGCCAGGCTAGAATAGCCTACTGTGTATACATAATTCTTTCTAATCATTGGGATACAATTTTTTCATAGAGGTATTATTTTCCTTAGTGAGTCCTGGGAGAATAATGGCATTGTAAAAGAAAAAAATCTGAAAACAATTTGGTTTTCAAGGTTAAGTGGCAGTGTCATTCATTTCAGACAAGTCAAGTGTAAATGAATGCAAGCTGAAGTACACAGCATGAGAAATCTGTGGACATAATGAGATTTACAATATTTTATCTTCACTTTTTTTTTTTTTTTTTTTTTTTTTTTTTTTTTTAGTGTATATGTAACTCTCCGGCTTATCTTCATAAGAATAACATGAGAGATGAATCCCTGATATTTCTCAATTTAGGATTCTTATTAGAAAAACTGAAAGCTAAAATTAAATCATAGTAAATCATGTTTACAAGCACATGTAAACCAATTATGCTATAGAAATTAGTTTTCTAAACAGGGTAAAAGCCCCTCATAGTCTACATTCTCTATTGTATCAAGCAGCACAGGAAAAGGACACAAAGAATGTCCAGGGATCACCCATTTTAAGTTGGCCACTGTTCCAGCTAAAGTGAGAAGGAAACACTACCTACAGCACCTCTGGGCAGTCTGGGCTTCCCATCTGCCATCTCCCCATCCTCTTCTGTTATCCTTTCCACTCCCACACAGGAAAGCTTCCCTCAGCCCATGCTAAATTCAGAGTCTAATCACCAAGTCAGATAATTTGGTCACATTTTTCCTTTGAGAAGAAAATTAGGGAGACAGAAGGAAAAATATAGCCCTGTTGATGCCCCAGAGAGTGTTCTCAGACAAAGAAACTGACACAGCTGGATAACCTCCAGAAAGAAAATTTTCCACAAGACAGCAGTGATGCCACAGAATTAATAAAACAAACAAAAAAATGACAAAAACATATGTCCTGGGGTTCCATAACTACATTTTTGCTGCCTAATATATATGTGAACCTAATGACTCATCATTTTACTGTCTGATCTAGTGTTTTAATCTTTGTGAGGGAGCACATGGTGGGCGGAGCTTTGCCCAAAACAGTGACTTCCCAAATAGCTTCACCAGAACATAACCAATGTTCTCAAGGCCTGCTGCCTCAGCCTAGCCAAGGCTGCCCTGGTGGAAAGGGTACTGTGTTGGGTCCTTAAGGTGACCATATGTCCTGCTTTTGGTGGGACAGTCCCGATTTTTAACAATTTGTCCCGCATCCCGTGGCGTTTTAAAAAAGTCACGATTTTTGGAAAGAATGCACGACAAGCTGGGGAACGGCAGGAGATAGACCAAATTTTTAATCAAGAACTCCCTCCCCCCAAGTCAATGGTGTCCCACTTTACCAATGTTAAAATCTGGTCACCTTATCCTTGGTGCCAGTACAGTTAGTATCTCATAAATGTTAATACTAAAGTCATATTAGTGCAGACTGAGAAAAAGCAAGAA
>PVKE010023122.1:0-24946 GCA_004027555.1 Craseonycteris thonglongyai
GAAAAATATGACCTCACTTATAGGTGGAATATAAAACTGAAAGTTACAAAGACACAGAGACCTATGGACACACCCAATAACTTGGTGATTGCCTGAGGGAAGGGGAGGAGGGGGGAGGGCGAGAGGGAGGGGAGGTGGGAGAGGGCACCAGCATTATGGACACACTCAATGGTTTGGTGTTTACCTGGAGAGGAGGGGGAAGGGGGGAGGGAGAGTTGTGTGGGGAGGGGGGAGTGGGCACCAGATATATCGGGTTGGAGGGGGACCTGATTCTGGGAGCTGGGCACATAATGCGATGCATGGGTGATGTGATGTGGAGTTGTCCATTGGAAAACTGTCTGATTGTTACCAACCAATGTCAGCCCATTAAATTTAACAATAAAATATAATAATATTAAAAAAATAAAGAAAGAAAGAAAAAAAAAAAGAACACCAATGTTATGGGATCACTGCTCTACAATTTGACCCCCTCATCTAACCTTAATTTCTTCCTTACTCCAAATACACAAACACTGGGGGTTAGGACTTCAACATATGAATCTGAGTGGGGCACAATTTAGTCCATAGTAATGAATGTCTAAGAACCGTTGGTTACCTTCTTATTATGACCTCAGGCCTAAGAATGAAGCTAATATATAAGATAGCAGACTTAAAAGATGGAGAAAACAGACCTGGCCACCAGCTTTTGAGCACCTGGATCAATTTGTTCCTAAAACCAGATATGCCTGGACATTCAATGACATCCAATAAGTTATTTTTTGCCTTAAACCAGTTTAGGTCAAACTTTCTGTCACACGAAATTATACAATCATACCTGATTCTATGCTCCCCCAAATGTTCTCATTTTAAATGTACCCAATCTTAAAAAGTAAATTTATTAGGGGGTGACATTAGTTAGTAAAATTGTATCGGTTTCAAGTATACATTTCTATAATATATTATCTATATATTGCATTGTGTGTTCACCACTCAGACTTAGTTCTTCTTCTAAATAGCACTCTTACCAAAATGTATCATATACCTTCCTTTCTTCTGAAACATGTATTTAGACATAATTTAACCATTTCTTTATGATCTAGAGCCACCCTTACAGTCCTCATCTACTTATTCTAATAGTAATACTCTCAGTACCCTCCTGAGCTGGGTAGGATTATTTGTTCTCCATTAAATGGCCCCACACTACTACACTTCTTAAATTTCACATAGGCTGTTCTGTTTCCTCCCTTATTGTTAGTGTCTTTCCTTAGCAACTTTTCTTCCCTTCTAAGTATATGTTTCTAATTCACAATGAGTTTGGCTTAGAAAACAAATAACCAAGCTGAGTACAAATATTTTTTTTAAGGGGAAAAGGATGAGAGAGGGCCTATGGAATTCTTTTAGTGATAAAATGCATGGATTTTATTGCACATCTTTTTGGGTGTGCCTTTTTACTTTACAGAGACAACAGAAGATCTCACTACTTGGTTCTCACTTTTGCTCCAGATATAGGAGATGGATAACACAACCCCAGCTAGATGGACTAATACTCTTCAGCAGGTCTAACAGTGATTTTTTTTTTAAGATGAAAAAATTACCAGAGGTGGAAGTTTATTATAGAAATCTATGTTTAAATAGGCATAGCATTAAAAATTACTGCAATTCCCAGAAATGAATCAGCATCATGATGCCCCTTTAAGAAAACAGTGGTAATCTAAGCCACACGGAGATGCAACAGTGTGTTATAAAACTTATGTACTGCAAAAGCAAAACTCTCGCTGAACAATGTGGGTGATTTTCCCCTTGCACTTAGATGAAAATTCTAGTAAATCCTGGGGCTCTTCATCATATTCTTAGGCAAGAGAGCAATCCTTAAGTCAAAACTGTTTAAGGTCACATCTCCCCTCACTCAGTGCTAACCTGATGTAGGGTGGGAAGAGGTGGTGATGGTGGTGGTGGTGAGGGCCTGGGCATTTTCCCTACACTGTTGGCTTCAACATCACATCTGTCCCAGAGTGGGACAGGGGTGGAAATGCTGAAAGAAGAGATAAGGGAAAAGTATGCTTCTTGGGCAAGTCCTAAAGACACTGAAGCTGACTATTCTTCCAAGGTTGCTGTTGAGGGCCTCTTGATGGTTCTCTGCTAGGCACCTCCCTCCCGCCATTCCCCTACTTCCACCCCTAGTTATGGGTGCTTCTCTATTCCTGTTGTTTGTGATTCTTTCCCACAATATTCTGGCCCTGGGTAATACATTAACCATGTCTTTCATTTTCTGTATTCTGATGTTATGACATCTTGGGGCCTTGCTGACCCTGCAGGGACTGCCCCTCTCAGGGTTTGCCAATTCCTAGAGTGCCCAGAGAGTGTACTTTTCAAATGAAAACCCATCAGTGCAGAGCCCACACTCCAACTGACTCCTCGACTGGTTCCCACCTCCAGGCCTCTATCCAAATGCCCTACTCACTCCAAACAAATAGGCACAACCTATATATCTCAGAACCTGCTAAAGTTATTCAAAATAGCCAATCTTAAGCCTGCTCACTCTGCCTCATCCACTCCTTCCTGCAGAAACCACAATAAAGGCTCCTGCCCACAGCTCCTCTCTCTCCCTGTGTCCCCTGGCCTGACCAACCCAGTACTTCCTTACTGGCCCCCAGGGCATGGCATGCTCCCCCTCTTGAAATCTGTGAGTAAGAAACTATCCTTCTTTTTTATTATTATTAAATTTATGGGGATAACGTTGGTTGATAAAAATTACATAGGTTCCACATAACCAGCAATTAGGGAGATACAAATTAAAACCACAAAAAGCTACCACCTCACACAATGGCTATAGTTAACAAGACAGAAATAACAACTGCTGGAGAGGCTGTGGAGAAAAAGGAACCTTCATACATTGCTGGTGGGAATGTAAATTGTTACAACCACCATGGAGGACAGTGTGGAGGTTCTTTAAAATATCAGGAATAGTATTGCCATATGACCCAGCAATCTCTCTTCCAGGTATCTACCCAAAAAACCTGAAAACCTTAATGCGCAAAGATACATGAATCCCAATGTTCATCGCATCACTGTTCACGGGCCAAGTTGGGTAAACAACCAAAGTGTCCTTTAATAGATGACTGGATAAAGAAGTGCTGGTACATTTATGCAATGGAATACTACTCAGTATAAGAAAAGATGAAATACAGCCATTTGTGACAACAAACTATCTTTAAATGGAAACTGTCTCCTGACCTGTTGACTTTATTGAACCTCAAATTTTCTATCCACACACTATCTTTTAAAAAAGGCATCTGCACAGAAATCTCAGCTTCATTGTGTGAGGGTTCCTGGTGAGGGCCTCTAGAAGGATAGAATCCAAGACACCCCATCCAGCCTCTCCCACATCTGGCCATGGAAACACCAACACCCCAGGCTATTTTTTTTTATTGTTAAATTTATTGGGGTGACATTAATTGATATCATTTACATTGTTTCCAGGTGTACAATTCTACATTACATTGTCTATACATCGCCTTATGTGCTCACCACCCAGAATCAGCTCACTTTCCATCACCGTATGTTTGATTCCCCCGTCTATGTCCCCCAACCTATCCTCCTACCCCCTCCCCTCAGGTAACCACTAAACTATTGACTGTGTCCATGAGTTTTTGTTTCTTTGTTCCTTTCAGTCCACTAATAAGTAAGGTCACATGTTTCTTGATTCTTTCATTCTGACTTATTTTGCTTAATAAGATGTTTTAAAGGTCTGTCCATGTTGTCACAAATTGCTGTATTTCATCTTTTCTTATTCCTGATTAGTATTCCATTGTATAAGTGTACCACAACTTCTTTATCCAGTCATCTATCAGAGGACACTTTGGTTGATTCCATGACTTGGCCACCGTGAACAGTGCTGCAATGAACATTGGGGTACATATATTTTTGTGGATTTGGTTTTCAGGTTTTTTGGGTAAATAACCAGGAAGGGGATTGCTGGGTCATATGGCAATTCCATTCCTAGTTTTTTGAGGAATCTCCACACTGCCTTCCACGGTGGTTGTAACGATTTACATTCGCACCAGCAGTGTATGAGGGTTCCTTTTTGTCCACAGCCTCTCCAGCACTTGTTATTCCTTGTCTTGTTGATAATAGCCATTCTAACAGGTGTGAGGTGGTATCTCATTGTGGTTTGAATCTGGACTGTGAACTGTCACCATATACCAAAATTAACTCTAAGTGGATTAAGGACCTCCACATAAGATCCAAAACTATAAAGTGCATAGAAGAAGGCATTGGCACTAAACTTATAGACCTTGGGCTCAGAGAGCACTTTATGAACTTGACCCCAAAGACAAGGGAAGTAAAACCAAAAATAAATGAATGGGACTATATCCAACTAAAAATCTTCTACACAGCAAAGAACACTGTCAACAAAGTGAAAAGGAAACCAACAGAATGGAAGAAAATATTTGCAAACAATGCCTCTGATAAGGGGCTAATAGCTAAAATATATAAAAAACTTATACAATTCAACAATAAAAAAACCTAACGATCCAATTAAAAAATGGGCAGAAGACCTAAACAGGCAGTTCTCTCCTGAAGACATACAACCAACAGATACAAGAAAATATGCTCAACATCACTAGCAATTAGGGAGATGCAAATTAAAACCCTAGCTATTTTTAACACAGCAATATTCTCTCTGCTTTGACAGTCATCCACCCAGCTTTCAGCCTCTGGATTTTCCAATCACAAGTCTGGCCCTAGGCCCCTCTGCCCCACCTGAGGCACCCTGTGAAAGGCCCTTCATTAGGTCTGAGGTGAGGAGTAAGCACTCACCCTACTCTTGGGGAGAGGTGTACAGCCCAGGGTTCTCCAGAGGTGTCCACCTGCCCAGAATTTCGCTCCTCCACTCTCCTAACCTTTTTACATTCCTTTAGTGTGAGGGCCTTGAACATTATGAAAAAAGCCTCTAGGCACTTCCTTTGAAAATCTGCATAAGGTAACTTGACCTTGGAGTTTTGCATCTATCACAGTTTAGGGTCAATACTTTAATTTAGACATCTTTAAAAGAAGTGACATAGGTGGTTTTAAAAGTATTTCCCTTGTATATGCTTGTAAATACAAGCAATTTTTCTTTGATATTCACATCAAGAACATGAATAGTGTGTCACTTTTGTTTTATTTGATTCCTTAGCCTTACAGTTTCAGATTTTTAAACAGTTACAGATGATTCTCATTTGAATGGCTCCAATGAAAAGGACCATTATTCATCACCCAGATTCAGCTTTCTTTCACCACTCAGATTCAGCTTTCTTTTTATCACCATATGGTGGTGAACACATAATGTAACACGTAAACAAAGTACTATAGAATCATATACCTGGAACCTCTATAATTTTTACTAACCAATGTCACCTCAGTAAATTTAATAATAAAAAAGAAAATCATACAGAAGAGAAAAAAAAAGGACTAATTATTGCAGACATTTGCAAAATCCCAATTATCTTGCTATTGTTTCCCCACAAAGGACTCTGAGCTAAATCTATTTATCAAATTCAAATATTTTTAGAAGGTAACTCTGTTTGTCACCTTTATTTCTAGGTAGCTTGTTGGTAAAGTCAGACTGGAGTCCCCATGCTCTTGAGTCAGGGGTGTAAGAATGACAGGACATTGACCATTATACCCTCTCTCCTCCTTACTAGGTTGAAGGCAGAAGAGTAAAGATAAGATTATAGATTACCAGTAAAGATAAAACAAGAGGAGAAGCCTGGATGGCTCAGTGGGTTAGGCGCTCACTTTGCAGCACCGGGACCGAGGATCGAGTCCCGCCCTGGCCCGTGCAGATCTATGTGCTGAGCTGGGGAGTTCCCCCAGTTCGGTTCTCTCTCTGTCTCTGTATCTCTCTCTCTCTCTCTCTCTCTCTCTCTCTCTGTCAAAAACAATAAAACAAAATAAATAAATAAATAAATAAATAAATAAAAGATAAAACAAGGTATACATCACAAACCAATTCCTTTATATTTATCTCGTTGGTCCTTGCTCCTGCCCTACAGATAATGTGTAAAAGACAAGACAGAGTGGTTTCTTGCCCCTTGAGCAGGTTTGAAAAGGAATTATCCAGTGTGCACTGACATAGATATATCTTCAGGTGAATTTGGGCTTATCAGATTATTGCTGCTATATACTAAGCAACAGTTTCTAGGTGAAAGAGAAATACTAAATTAACCCAAATACTCTACTACTTCCAGCTGTAACTGTCTGAAAGTCTGAAACCACAATGCCAAGGAGTAGAATAAAACAAAAGTGATAAACTACTCATAATCACAGACAGAATCCTCCAGGATCATTTAACACTATTTTTAGTCACATCCACACTAGCATATACTTCACACTGCAACACAATACACTCATACACACACACCCAACCACACACACACACATACAGCTTGATAGATATAGATACCAAAATAGATATATTTAAAACATAGATAATTACAAATAAAAACTTCACAAAACATTTTCTTTCCATTATTGCTTTGGCTGCATCCTAATACTTTCTAGTCTATTCTACAAAAGGGCGCATAAAAAACACCACATTTATAAAAAATTGTGTATTCTTACATGTTTAAACTTCAGTCACCTTCAAAGTACTCTCCATTTGATGAAATACACCTATTGAGACACGTTTTTCACTGCTCAAAACAGTTTTTGAACTCGTTAATTTTGATGCCTTTTAGTGCTTCTGCCATTATTTGTGTCACCTCTTCTATATTGACAAAATGTTTCCCTTTGAGGACATTTTTCATCAGGGGAAACAGAAAAAAGTCAGTTGGGGCAAGACTGGCTGAATATGGAGGGTGGGGCATGGGGGTCATGCCATTTCTGGTCAAAAACTGCTGCATTCTCAGCCCAGTAAGAATGAGTGTGTTGTCATGCTGCATGTTGTTGTAAATTACCCGTCATGAAATAGGCAAACATGTTGAAAGACTGTCCAAAAAGATGCAGTGAAGCTGAATGCAGCCTGTCACATCACCTGGGTACACTTATGCAGGTGGGTTTCTAGAACACTCACATAGTGGGGGAAGCCTGTATTACAAGGGACCCACCCTCAGAAGAAAATTCCGGTTATTTTTGGGTCCCCTCTCATATTTTGCTTTAATGTTGCTCTGTACCCACTAAATTTATTTATCTATCCAATAGCAAACAGTGACCTGCAGTTTGTAAAACTTGGTTTTGAAAGCACAGTTTCATGCTTTTTGATATTATAGAACCTCTCGGTGCTGAAGGCATTTAAGGAAGAGAATATAATTCCTGTAGTATACCAACATGGGTGCTACTCATCACCCTGCAACTATATAGCCTTCATTTACTCTCCTGGGTTTCAGAAAAGTTGCTATAAAATATGTAATTTCAATTACTTTTAACTCCAAAAATTCTAATGCATATTGTTTTATCACTGTTATAAAATATACCAGGAGAAATGGGAGTCAAATTTATGGAGAGATAAGGCTGATGTGTATCTAGAGAGAAAATGCTCTGCTCTAATGTGTTGTATTTTCCCTTCATTTTGTATTATTTTTGCAGACAGGTTTATTGACACATAATTCAGATGCCATACAATTCATCCATTTCACATACAATTCAATGTTTTCTAACATATTCACAGCACAGTGTAATTTTAGAACATTTTTGTTCTTCCTCAATGAAATCCCATACTCATTAGTAGTTAATACCTATTGACACTCTCTGCCTCCCCACCACCCCTTGCCCAGTCCTAAGCACCCACTAATATACTTTATGTCTCTATGAATTTACCTATTCTCAACATTTCATATGAATATGTGGTCCTTTGGAACCAGCTTCTTTCACATAGTTTTTCAATGTTCATCCATGTTGTAGTATATATCAGTACTTCGCAGTTTGTTTGTTTATTTGTTTGTTTTTGGCAAATAATATTCCATGGTATGGATATACCACATTCAATTTTTCTATTCACCAGTTGATGAACATTTGGGTTGTTTCCCCTTTTTGACTATTTTGACTAATACTGTTATGGATATTTGTATGCAAGTTATTTTGTGGAGTTATGTCTTTATATATACCTAGGAGTGGATTTGCTGGGTTATATGATTACTCTATCTTTCAATTGTTTAGGAAAAGCAAAACTGTTGTCAAATTGATTCAAATTCTTCATATCCCTGACAAGACTTGTTATATTCTGCCTTTCTAGTGGGTTAGAAATGGTATTTCCTTGTTATTTCATTTTGTATTTACCTAGTAACAAATGGTGTTTAGCATCTCTTCATGTGCTTATAGGTGATTTGTATATATCTTCTTCTGAGAAGTTTGTATTCAAATCCTTTGCTCATTTTAATTTTTTATTAATTTAATTTTTTAATCTTTATTAAACTTTTTAGAATCACGTTGGCTAGTAAAATTATATAGGTTTTAAGTGAACAATTCAATAATACATCATCTATATATTGTGTGTTTGTCATCCAGAGTCAGTTCTCCTTCCATATCACCTCTACCCTTTGGTAACCACTAAATGGTTGTCTGTGTCTATTAGTTTTTATTTGTTTGTTTGTTGCGTTTAGTTTTATATTTTATATATGAATGAAATCATATGGTTCTCGACATTTTCCTAACTTATTTTGCTTAGCATGATAATCTCAAGATCCATCTATTTTGTTGCAAATGACTGTATTTCATCTTTTCTTATGATCAAGTTCCATTGTATATATGTACCACATCTTCTTTGTCCAATCATCTACTGAAGGACACTTTGGTTGTTCCTGTATCTTGACCACCATGAATAATGCTGCAATAAACATTGGGGTACATATGTCATTACGGATAAATGTTTTCAGATTTTGGGGGTTGATATCCAGAAGAATTGCCTTTGTTCACTTTTTATTGGGTTATCTATCTTTTAATCATTGTGCTGTCAGAATTATTTTATATATTCTTTTTTTAAAAGATTTATCTTTATTTGACAGAAAGAGAGACACACAGAGAAACAGAGAGAGAGAGAGAGAGAGAGAGAGAGAGAGAGAGAGAGAGAGAGAGGAGGGGAGTTGGCCCAGAGCAGTCTCCACAGCAGCACATCACTGGCTTTCCACATAGTTTTATTCCACAGGCATGCGTGGGGCTGCTCATGGCACGAACCAGGCCAGGGGCCTCCCACATGGGAAGCTCACCCCAGTGAGAACTGAACTGGGGGCACACCCCAGTTCAGCATGTGGGTTCACACAGGCTGGGGTTGGGACTCAATCCTTGGACCCCGGGGCTGCAAGATGAGTGCTCAACCTGCTGATTCATTCTGGCATCCCTGTATATTCTTGATACTACTGCTTCATCAGACAAATGATTTGCAAATACTTTCTTTCATCCTACAGATTGTCTTTACACTTTCTTAATACCCTTTGAAGCACAAAAGTTTTTAATTTTGATGAAGTCCAATATCTACTTTTTCTTTTGTTGCTTGGCTTTTGGTGCCAAAGTGAAGAAACTATTGTCTAATTTAAGGTTAAAAAGCTTTACATCTATGTTTTCTTCCAGTGGTTTTATAATTTTAGCTCTCACATTTAGGTTTTTGATTCATTTTGACTTAATGTTGTATATGATGTGACATTTATTGATATGGTTAGATTTACCTCTGCCTTTTTGCATTTGCTTTCTATCTTATTTGTTTTTGAGCCTCTATTCCTCATTTAATGCCTTCTTTTAATTAAATGATTATTCTCCAGTGTTGCATTTTACTTCCTTTAATGACTTTTCAATTATTTTTGAGTCATTGTCTTAATGGTTTCTCTGGAGCTTACAAAATACATCTTATCAGAATCGACTTCAGATTTATAGTAACCTATTTACAGTGACATATAGAAAACTTGCTCCTATGTAGCTCCATTCCCTTCCCCTCCTTTTTATGCTATTATTGTTATATATATTATGTCTATCTAGCTTGAAACCCAATAATACACTGTTATAATTATTAATTTATATAATCTATGCCTTTAAAAAAACTAGTAAGAAAAGAGATCAAGTATATATTAATAGAATGGCTTAATAAACTTCCTTATTTTTCCTTTCTGGTTCTCTTTATTTATCCTGCATATTTAGTGTCTTTTCCTTACTCCAATACAGCTTTGTTCTCACCTATGTTCTTTGTGCTATCATTGTTAAATATATTACATTTCTATATGGTATAGGTCCAACAATCTATCTATATGCATGTATATATATGAATATGCATGTATTAATATGTATATACATGCATATACAATTCTTTTAAAAATAAGTCAGAAAGGATAAAAGGATAAAATATGCAATCCTTTTGTAATTACTTACTATTATGGACTGAATTGTGTTCCCTTAAAAATGGGAGGAGAAAGTTAAAGCCTTAATCTTCAGTGTGAATGTATTTGGAAATAGGGCCTTTAGAAGATAATTATAAGCTTAAATGAAGTCAGAAGAGTGGGGCCCTAATCCTATAGGACAAGTGTTCTTATAAGAAAAGGATAAAATTCTCTCTCTCTCTCTCTCTCCCTCTCTCTCTCTTCTCCACATGTACAGAAGAAAAGCCATGTTAGGATGGAGGGAGAAGGCATCTGTCTGCAAGGCAGAAATAGAGTACTCACCAGAAATCAAATTTTCTGGCCCCTTGACTTTTTACTTCTAGCCTCCAGAACTTTGAGAAAATAAATGCCTGTTGTTTAAGTCACCTAGTCTGTGGTATATTGTTATGGCAGCCCAAGCATACTAATACACCTCCATAATTACCTTCACCAACACTATTTTTGCATGTGGATTCCAATTACTGTCTGGGGCCACTTGCTTTCAGTCTGAATAAACTCATTTAATATTTCTTTTACTATTATTATTTTCTTTTTTATTCTTTTATTATCTATTAATATTTCTTGTAATGCATGTCTGCTAGCTGTGATCTTTCTCAGTTTTTGTCACTAAGAAAATGCCTTGGATAATGCACAAAGATGGCAGCATGAGAGGAGAACCCCAATACCTACCTGGGAAGGAACTTTTGAACAAAAAGAAATCCACAGGGAAAACCCTGAGAAGCACCCTCAACTGAAAGAGCCATGCAAGCAAAACAACACCTGGAGGTTAGAGGAAAAAGGGGCGAGCAGGAGAGAAGGGGAGGGGGCAGTATGGGGACGGGACACAGAACGCAACCTGGGGCTAGCAGAAAAACGGGGGTTTGGGGAAATATGGTCAAAGTGGAGCTAGATCCTGGGCAGGCTGGAAGCTGAGACCTGAGAAGAGTGGAAGCCCTATGAGACTGTAGACAGTTTAACATCCAAACTCAAGGAGCAGCATGCTGTGCCCTACTCAAATCACTGTGCCTGAGGTGGAATAGGGACTTCAGAGCAGGGGTTGCTGAAGTTCCTGGGGCAGTGAAAGAACAGGACACCAGCCCACCAGCTGCAGCTCAGTGCACCAAGTCGCTGACTTACAGAAATGGCACAGCTTAGCTAAATACAAATTGGCTCTTAGGGAGCTGCTTTCCAAGTCATTGTCTCTTAAAGTGAAAGAGCAGCCTGAGAAGAGCAGAGGGTGGAGAAAGACCAAGCCACATGCCTCAAATTTGGTAGGCTGGCCTCCCTGCCTGCAGCGGGTTCTAGAACCTTATCTTGGCTGTGCATGGGCACTTGGCACCCAGCCAGTGGGGTCGCCACTTGAAGCCCAGAAGTGTAGATGCAAAGGAGTGAATGATCTCTGGGTGACAGTGAGACTAGAAGCGCAGCCAGGAAGTCAGAGCACCTTTCTGGACAGGGCTGAGGAAGAAAGCACAGGGCTGAACCACATGCCAGCTCCTCTATTCATGGCTCTATACCAACTGGGTCAGTACTCTGAAGCCTCACAACATGGACCCAAACAAAAACTGTCTCTAGGTATGACTGATTCTAAACTCAGATCTATGAAAATAGAACATGCCCCAGGAAAAGGGTTGACACAGCACACACACTGATCCACCAGCTACCCTGCTGACAAAGGAATTTGCTCTTGTGTCTTGGGCCCACCCAGCTCCTACCCACACTCCCTCACCCCCACCCACACTTAGAATGCTCCACATTCTATCAGCTAAGCCAGTAGCCTGAAGTGCAACCCCAGGACACAGAAACTGACTGCTTCCCTCAACCCTCTTCCAAAACTCGTCCCCCCTCAACTGAGCCCTTACTGCTACTTGTTACACAGCAGAGACATACCAGGCTGCAGTCAGCCCACAGCCCACCTCACTCCCCCAAAGAGGGGGAGCATCAAGACTAAGAGAGTTGGTGGGGGGGGCAGAAAGAAAAAAGAAACAAAGAAGCCATTTAGTAGGAAAATTACGGAGGGAAAACCTACTCATGCCTAAGGTGAAAAAAGCAAACAAACAACACATCAAATACAATGAGCACCACAGAATCCAAAGCCACTCTAAAAGAATATGAAAATTCTTTAGAAAAAGAGCTTACAGACGTGGAAGCAAATAATCTAAGTGAAACAGAACTCAGGGCTGCAATTCTCAAGACATTCAGAAACTTCAGTAAATGCTGGCAAAGTACCCAGACACAGTTAAATGATCTCAATAAGAAAATTTCTGATCAAAATGAATAGGTTACGAGAAGTTAGAGCAGAATTAAAAGGAACTCCTCAAAATGAAAGGCATAATCGGACAGCTGACAAAAGAAGTAACCAGCATAGGAAACAGGGCTAATCAGTTGGAGAAAAGAATTAGTGACCTCAAAGATAGAAACATGGAAATTTCACAGATGAAAGAAGAAAAAAATGTAAGTCAAGAGAAATGAAAGAGCCCTACAAGAACTCTCTGATTCCATCAGAAAGAGCAATATTAGAATAATAGGGGTACCAGATGGAAATGAGGTGGAATTTTCTCAGAGCCTTTTAAAGCAGATAGTAAATGAGAATTTTTCTAACCTGTGGAAAGAATGGAACCCAAAATTCAAGAGGAAAATAGGAGCACAAGCTACCCTGATCATAGCAGATCTTCTCCAAGACACATTGTTCTAGAGATGAAAAAAATCAAAGAAAAAAAAATAATCCTCAAGGCTGTCAGGGGAAAAAAATATATATATATAACTTTCAAAGGAAAACCTATCAGGCTATCATCAGATGTCTCAGCAGAAACTCTGCAAGCCAGGAGAGAGTGGAGCCCAATCTTCAAAAATTTAAAAGAGATATTCTCAGCCAAGAATGAACTATCCAGCAAAATAACCTTTAGAAAGAAGGAGAAATACAGACCTTTTCAGATATACAGAAGCTGAGGTAATTGTCCAGTACCAGACTGACATTCCAAGAAATACTGAAAGAGGCTATTCAAACTGAATGAAGAAATCAAAAATAAGTGGAGAAAAGTAGGGACAACAAAGAAATAAAAAGGAAGGAAGAAATGGACATAGGAAATCCTCATATATCAATCATCACCCTAAATGTAAATGGACTGAATTCACCAATAAAGAGGCACAGAATAGCAGACTGGATTCAAAAAACAAAATCCAACCTTATGCTGCCTACAAGAGACACACCTCAGCTACAAGACAAACACAGACTCAAGAGAAAGGGTAGAAAAAGTACTCCAAGCCAATGGCAGTCAGAGAAAAGTAGGAGTGGCCATACTGATTTCTGATGAAATAGACATCAGGATGAAAAAAGTAATGACATAAAGGTGGACATTTCATTTTGATAAAAGGTACAATTCATCAAAAAAACATGACACTCATCAATATATATGTCCCTAATTAGGAAGCACCAAAATTTACAAAGCAATTACTAACAGATCTAATAGGAGGATTTGAAAAAAACACAGTTATAGCAGGGGACCTAAACACCCCCTTGACAACGTTGGATCATCCAAACAGAAAATAAATAAAGAGATTGTAACCTTAAATGATCCATTACAGGAAATGGACATAATTAACATTTATAGTACACTCCATCCTGCAACACAGGACTATACATTTTATTCTAGTGCACATGGAACATTTTCAAGGATAGATCATATCCTGGGACTTAAATCCAACCTCAGCAAATTTAAGAATATTCAAATCATACTAAGTGTATTCACGGACCACAAAGCTTTGAATCTAGTGATAAACTGTAAAAGGGAAACAGAAAAAAAAATCACATATATGTGAAGATTGAACAACGCGCTATTAAAAAAAATGACTGGATCAAAGAAGAAATAAAACAAGAGGTTAGAAAATTTGTAGAAACAAAGGACAATGAAAACACAACATACCAAAATTATTGGGACACAGTGAAAGCAGTAATAAGAGTGAAATTTATATAATTACAGGCCTATCTCAAGAAACAAGAAAAACTACAAGTAAATATTATAACATCCCATCTTAAAAAACTAGAAAAAGATGAGCAAAGGAACCTCAAAGGTAGCAGAAGGAAAGAATAAAACTTAAATGAACTTAATGAAATTAAACTTAATGAAATTGAGAACAAGAAAACAATAGATAAAATTAGTACAACAAAGAGCTGTTTCTTTGGGAAAAAATCAATAAAATTGACAAACCACTGTCTAGGCTTACCAAAGGACAAAGAGAAAAATATCATATTTCAAGAATTCAGAATGATAGGGGAGAGATCACAACTGACACTACAGAAATACAAACAATCATAAGAAATTATTATGAAAGACTCTATGCCACCAAATTTGACAATCTAGAGGAAATGGACAAATTTCTAGAAACACAGTTTACCTACACTGAACCAAGAAGAATTGGAAAACCTACATAGACCAATCAACAGTATAGAACTTGAAAAAACTATGCAAAATATGCTCAAAGGCAAAAGTACTGGACCAGGTGGGGGTTTTTTTTGTTTGTTTGTTTGTTTGTTTTTGTTGTTAAAATTTAGTGGAATGGCATTGGTTGGTAAAAATTAGATAGTTTCCAAATGTACAAATATACATTACATCACCTATGTGCTCACCACCCAGAATCAGCTATCCTTTCATCACCATATATCTATTGCTCACACCCAACTCCCCTCTCTACTCTCACTACCCCTTCCCCTTACCCTCAGGTAACCACCAAACTATTGACTATGTCCATGAGTTTTTGTTTCTTTGTTACTTTCAGTTTTATATTCCACCTACAAGTGAGGTCATGTTTCTTGATCCTTTCAGTCTGATTTATTTTGCTTAAAAAGATGGTCTCTAGGTCCATCCATGTTGTCACAAATGACTGTATTTCATCTTTTCCTATCGCTGAGTACTAATCCATTGTGTAAATGTACCACAACTTCTTTAGATGGTTTTACCAATTCAGTAAAAGCATTTGACAAGATACAACACCCATTTATGATCAGAACACCAAATAAAATGGGAATTGAAGGAAAGTACCTCAACATAGTAAAGGCCATATATGACAAACCTTCAGCAAATATTATATTGAATGGGGTAAAGCTGAAGCCTATTTTCCTAAAATCAGGAATGAGACAGGGATGCCCCCTGTCACCACTGCTATTCAGCCTGAGCAATCAGGTAAGAGAAAGGAGTAAAATTAGAATTGGGAGAGAAGAAGTCAAACTGTCATTCTTTGCAGATGACATGATCCTTTATATAGAAAATTTCTGACTCTATCAGAAATTTATTACAAAAATACACAAATACAGTAAGTAAAAATCATCTGCATTTTTATATGCCAACAATGAAACTTCATAAAGAGAGATGAGAAGATCCATTCCCTTTGTCATTGCTAAATATAAAATGAAATACCTAGGAATAAATCTAACAAAGAATGTGAAGGACTTTTACACTGAAAACTATAAGACACTGTTAAAAGAAATTAAAGAAGACACTAAGAAATGAAAAGATTTTCCATGTTCATGGGTTGGAAGAATCACTGTAGTTAAAATGGCCATATTATCAAAAGCAATATACAAATTCAATGCCATTCCCATCAAAATCCCACAGACATTCTTTCAAGAAATAGATTTAAAAATTCATCAAATTTGTATGGAACCACAAAAGACCCCAAATCGCCAAAGCTATCCTAAGAAAAAAGAATAAATCTGGGGGAATCTCACTGCCTGACTTTAATCTGTACTACAAAGGCTCAGTAATCAAAACAGCTTGGTATTGGCAGAAAAACAGATACATAGACCAATGGAACAGAATTGAAAACCCAGAATTAAACCCACAAATATATGGACATATTATTTTCAACAAAGTAGCAAAATATATACAGTGGGGAAATGAAAGCCTCTTCAATAAATAGTGCTGTGAAAATTGGAAAACCACATGTAAAAGACTGAATGTTTACTGTGATCTGTCACTATATACCAAAATTAGTTCATAATGGATGAAAGATGTCCAAATAAGACCTGAAACAATAAATTGCATAGAAGAAAACATTGGTACTAAACTTACAGATCTGGGGTTCAGGGAGGACTTTATGCACTTGACCTCAATGGCAAGGGAATTAAAAGCAAAAATAAATGAATGGGACTTTATCAAACAAAATCTTCTGCACTACAAAGGAAACCATCAACAATGCAAAGAGGCAACCTACCAAATGGGAGAAATATTTGCAAACAGTGTCTCTGATAAGGGGCTAATATCAAAAATATATAAAGAACTCATACAACTCAACAACAACAAGAAAACAATCCAATTGAAAAATGGACACAAGACCTAAGCAGACACTTTTCCCATGAAGACATACAAACAGCCAACAGATATATAAAAAAATGCTCAACTACACTAGCTATAAGGGAAATGCAAATTAAAACCACAATGAGACCCTACCTCATACCTGTCAAAATGGCTATAATCAACAAGACAAGGAATAACAAGTGCTGGAAAGGCTGTAGAGAAAAAGAAACCCTCATACACTGCTGGTGGGAATGTAAACTGATACAACCACTCTGGAAGGTGGTATGGAGATTCCTCAAAAAATTAGGAATAGAATTGCCATATGACCCAGGGATCCCTCTCCTGGGTATCTACCCCCCAAAAAACAGAAAACCTTAATCCGCAAAGATATCTGCACCCAGCACTGTTCAAGGTGGCCATCATAGAAACAACCAAAGTGTCCTT
The DNA here is from genome assembly GCA_004027555.1 of Craseonycteris thonglongyai. Taxonomy (NCBI): domain Eukaryota; kingdom Metazoa; phylum Chordata; class Mammalia; order Chiroptera; family Craseonycteridae; genus Craseonycteris; species Craseonycteris thonglongyai. The sequence goes on from PVKE010023122.1 coordinate 17,039, forward strand.
TGATAGATGACTGAATAAAGACGTTGTGACAACATGGATGGACCTTGAAACCATCTTATGAAGTGAAATAAGTCAGACTGAAAGAATCAGGAAACATATGACCTCACTTATAGGTGGAATATTAAACTGAAAGGAACAAAGAAACAAAAACTTATGGACACACTCAATAGTTTGGTGGTTACCTGAGGGAAAGGGAGGAGGGGGAAGGAATAGTAAAGGTAGGGAGAGTTGGGAGTGGACACCAGATATATGGTGATGGAAGGAGAGCTGATTCTGGGTGGTGAGCACATAATGCAATACACAGGTGATGCAATGTAAATTTGTACACCTGGAAACAATCTAATTGTTACAAACCAATGTCACCCCAATAAATTTAACAATTAAAAAAAGAAAAAAAAGTCTTGATTTTGAAATATAATTTTGATGGATGTAAGATTCTTTGTTGACAATTTTTGCTTTTGTTTCTTAGAATATGCGTCTCCACTGACTTACAGCCTCCACTGTTTCAGATAAGAAGTCAGTTAATATTCTAACTAGGGTTTCTTTGTACATGGTGAGTCATTTTTCTTTTGCTGCTCTCAATATTTTCTGTTTGTCTTTGTCTTTCAACATTTAAAACACAATGTGCCTAAGTGTGGATTACTTGGTATTGATCCTGTTTGAAGTTCATTGAAGTTCTTAGGTGTGTAGATAGGTTTCCATCAGATTTGGGGAGTTTTCTGTCATTATTTCTTTGACTATTTTTTCTGGTCCTTTCTCTCCTTTCCTGCTATTCCTATGACACATACATCAGTGTGCTTAATGGTGAACCATATTTCTCTGAGGCTCTGTTCATTTATCTTAATTCTTTGCTTTTCTTCTCTGTTTTCCATACTGAATAAATGCTTTTAATCTACCATCAAGTTTGCTGATTCTTCTGCAGCTCAAATATACTAAAGAATCTCTCTACTGAATTTTTCATTCAAGTTATACTTTTCAACTCCAGAATTGTCATTTTGTTCTTTTTTAATAATTACTAACCCTTCATTGATATTCTCCATTTGATGAAAGTTGTCATATCTTCTTTTAATTAATTAAACATGGTTTTCTTTAGTTCTTTGCACATCTTTATAATAGCCATTTTGTTCTACTAAGCCCACCATCTGAGCCCATTCAAAAGCAGTTTCTATTGCCTGTATTTTTCCTGTAGGGATCACACTTCTCTGTTTCTTTGCACATGTCTTTTTTTTTTTTTAACTGGGTATGTTATGTAATGTATTGTAGTAACTCTGGCTACTGACCTACCACCACCACAAGGCTTATTCTTATTGCTCACTTGGTTGGTTGTTTCATCTACAAAGTGTTATTTCCCCTGCAGTGTTCAGCCTCTGATGCTCCTACTCAGATTTTCCCCCTGTTTTTTTTTTTTTCTTTGTTTTTTTTTTAATTTATTGTTAAATTTGATGAGGTTCTTCTGGCCTGTCAGGACAAGTAATTTACTGTTTGAAGGTAATGCTTAAACTTCCTTAGTCAGTCAGATTTTATCCTTTCCCAGTGGATATGTGTGTGGATTATAGTATGCTATCAAAGTTTGGAGAGTTTACATTTTCTCCCTATGTTCAGTCAGAAATTGCTAGTTTGAATTTTCCCTCCATGTTCACTGCTGAGAGGGCATCATACAATTCTGGATGACCAGGGATAACTACAATATTATTTTTAAGCTTGACTCCCTAGGAGTTGCCCTATGTCAGAGCAGTTTGTTCAGTCAGTGTTTGGTTAGAGGTTGTGCTTAATTAAACTTCCTGTGCTAATGAGGCTTTCACCCCGCTGATGGATTTATGAGCAGCTTGGTAGGTGTTTTTGAGTCTGCCCCACATCTTGCTCTGATTGCTTATGAATGGGTACAGCCTAGTACATAGACAGAACCTCCCTTACCTCCACATTTATCTGTGATATCAGGAAGGCTCTTCTTGGATGCATTTTTTCTCATTTCTCTATTAATCTTCTGGCTGCTTTGCTGTTTTATTTGTGTCAAACCAACAAGCCTCCATTTAATTGTTATACACCAAGATTCACACAGCACCTTTAGGGATGGAGTTCCCTGTTAAAATAGTCCCATCACAGCTTGAGAACTCTTTTTCACTATGACATAACTTTACTCTTGGCTATGCAGAATGACTGTACCACCAGAGCTGAAGATGAGGACCTGCTTTTACTGGAGTCACTGGGGGAGAGAGTGGTAGCTCCTAGTCTTCTCAGCTCAATTTCTCTAGCTTGGAACCACCACTCTGAGCCAGTAGGGGTAGAGTGATCAGGGTCCTGATATTCTCGACCTGCAGTGCCTGGTGCAGAGTCTCCACCATATGAGTCAGGGCTGGGTGGAAAAATAGAGACCTGGTCCTCTGTGCTGGGTCTGTTTGAAGTAGGGCTTCCCCAACACAGGGCAGGGGCAATGAGAAATGCCAGCAGCCTACCCCTCCTAGAGTGAAACTGTAGCCCCAGACTGGGAATTTGGAAGAGTGAACCTTCATCTTCTTTACTGTACATGCTCAGGGTAGAGCTTCTATAACACAGAGTTGAGGGCAGGGGTAATGGGGTTCAAATGTCATAGGCTCATTGTTCTTACTGAGATTGAGATTTTCTGAAATAAATGTTTCTTCATTTATGGTATGTTCTTAGGACCATTTCCAAAGACTTTAATTGAGTTTTTAAATTTTTTTTCACCAATTAAAGTTTTGTTTAGTTGGAAAGAGGGTCTATTGACCTTCTTACTCTATTGTTATGGAAGTCCCACCTCCTATCTGCTTCCTGAACATTCTGAATATACCCTTGCCTTTTCCACTTACCATAAAATGAACTTTTTCTACTAGTGAAGAAATGTGGAAAAGGGCATCCTTAAAATGTTGTGTTGCTCTTTACCCTTGTATCCATAAATAGAAAGGCACAATCTGACAACCTTTCCCAAGTGAATGATTAAGTTATAATATTTTAAATTAATTCTATCAGAATAATTATGGAGTTATGGTTGGTATAGAGGAGCAAAGAAAGGACACCTTTGAGATATTCATCCCCAAGAATATTTTGATTTTGCTAAAAGAATGGCAGCTATAGAAGAACTAACATGAATGTCAGTAGATTATATAGAATATTAATGAGATACACTTGTGTACTCCTTACCCCTAAAGACCTTACTCTTAAGGTATAATTGAGGGAGTGTCCAAAAACAAATAGTGGCTGGAAAGTGCTTACCTATAATAGACCTAGTTTAAGTATTTGGTAGAGAAGAATGAGATAAATTACTTGGTTGCCCAAACCAGTCTCCTACTGCTTTTGATGAATAGATTTCATCTTGACTACACATAATCGGGCCTACTCCAAACATAAGCTCCTCTAAACTTGGACCCTAGTGGAAATCTGAAATGAGAGACCTCCATCTTATCTCACTTCTCCTAGTTCTTCATTTTCTCAATGAGACTCAATGTTTCTGGCTTAAAATGTAAATGTAAGCATTCCCAATTTGTGCTTCAAAACTTTATTATTTGGAATATCTTCCCACAGAAACAATATTATGTACAAGGACAAGGTTACCACCTCAGACCACAAAGCAAGTTTAGCACAAAATCTACCTCCAATGTGATTCACACAGTTCAAAATGAGCATTACCTGCATTGATGTCTCCACTGGAAATGCATTGGGCATTCCAACTTCTAATACTAAATTTCTCTGGTTAAAGTCAAGACAGAGAAAGAAAAAATACCTTCTTCCTTACCCTCCCACTTTCCAGATGACCAAATCTCTGCACAGGGACTACCAAGAGCTTCTGTGGCCCTAGAGAGGCAAAGGTTGAGAAGTAGAGATGGAGTATAGAGGTCATGAACAGGGCATGCCAGGGGGCCAGGAGGAAAAGGAGTGGCTTGGGATGTGACACACATGCATCCACACAAACAGGGAGATCAACCAGGATTGGGGCTACGGGTTTTTTAAATGATGTAGAGAGTCATATGGGGCAGAAGAAAGAAGATTAAGGAATAATAGCATATAAGTGAGTGCTTCCCAGGCTACAGGAGTTTTACACATTAGTGCATATGTAACCCACACAGCCCATTATAGAGCAGGAACTATTATTAGGAAACTGAGGAACAAAGGGGTTAAGTAAGTTGCCCAAGTTGAGAGCCAGTGTGAAGTTTGCTCTTTGCCACTTTGTGCACCAGCTCCCAGAAGGGTTTTACCTGTTCCCATCCCACATACATGGTTTCTTATGTAGTTGACCTTGTGGACAAGATGGATCAATACTGATTCTAGCCTTCAACTGTACTCAGAGGCTGGAAAGGTAGAAATGGAACTTACCAGAATCTCCTGGAGCTGGGTTCTTGATGTCTGGATGCCAATAGGGTTTTGCAAATAAGAAATATTCAAGTAAGACTTGGAAGGTGGGAAGCAAGAAGGAGGCTGCCTTCCTGTGGCTTGTTGAGTGTTTCTGTGTCTGTGCTCTGTCTGGCTTCCTGGGTACTAAGAAATGGCCATGAAGACCGCAGGATTTCAGTTCTGTTATCCTTGAGCTAGACTACAGCAGTCTGGGCTTAACACTTAGACATTCTATTGGGAGCTTCCTTGGGAGGACAGCCTGGTGCCTGCTACTGCAGCCTTTAACAACTCATGTTAGTACCCAATTACCTACAGCAAGTTACTGTCTATTTATAATGCCTGCAGTGGTGTTTAATCCCTGCCCTGAGCCCTGACTGATAATGTTCTCTTCTTTCCCCTCTCTCTCCCTACCTACATCAGCTACTGGGAGAAATACAATGGCAGGCAGTAGGGAGTAGGCAGGGGAGAAGAACTCAGGCAAATTAATTTATTCATTCATTTGCTCATTCACCCATCATGTAGCCCACACCTATTATGCTCCAGACACCTCCTCTTCCTGCCCTCCATCCCTTTCAGTGACTCATACAAGGATGGGATATTAGCACACAGAGCAGTGGGGAGGAAGGAGTTTGTGGGTTTGTGTATACATTCCCTCTCCCAGGAATGCCCTGTCTTCTCTTCTTGTCTACCTGGTAAGTTCCTGGACAGTGTTCAGATACCACCTCCTCTCCAGAGCCATAATTTACATGTAATCACCTTAATCCAATGCCCCTGCACTTAACCACTGGGGAGGAGGAAGAGTTGGGTTGGAAAACCAAAATGAGGTGATATGATCCTGGTAAGAGCGCAATCCCATGTAACACACATATATAAGCCAAAGGCTTATTTATTAAACTGCAGGCCACCTTCTCTGCCAAAAAGGGCCACAGCGTTGCCTTTGGAGGATATTTATCTTGGAGGATGGATGACCATTCTGCAATGTGTTGCCCCCTTACCTTGGCAAATAGGAAATGAGTAGAAACCTGAGCGGCAGGCCTCACACTGAGGGCCCTCAACTCCAGGGCGGCACAGGCACCTTCCATGGGCATCACATATTTCAGGAAGAACTCCTTCCAAGTTACAATCACACCCTATGAAAGAGAAAGGACTTTCAGAGGGGTTTCTCTCTTCCATTCCTTTGTCAGTCTCTCCCTTCCCCCAGGTTTCCATCATGGAAACAGATTATAAGTTATCTGTGATTTACAGATATTTTTAACCCCGAAGATCACATCGCAAAGAGAAATGCAACAGATATTCAGGAAAAACCAGAGATGCCATTAAGAAACATCCAGGTGGGCATTAGTTTGCAAAGCAGCTATAACCTTTTTAACATCCACCTCTGTGGAAATATTTTGGTTTTTTCTAAGTCTGAGCCTTGTACAGTAAAACTTCGATTTAATGGTTCCTGTAAAACTTTAATTTAATGGTTCCTGTCTAATGACAATCTCAAATTAAACATATTTCTACCTTCCATGTTCTACCAGAAAAAAAAAAAGACATAAATTTAGCCCTGCTGCATACCACACATGACTTTTAGGAGCTTCTCTCAGATTGCCACACTTAATCCTCCAGGCATGAGGCCTACCATCAGTTAGGCTGCTTCCAATCATGCAAACAAGTACTTTCCCACTGTAAGACTTTTACTCTGTCCATTCCCTTTGCCTATCATGCTCCTTCCCTGGTTCTTCCTCATCCTTGAGATATCACTTCGAAGTCAAGTCCTTCCCCAACCAATTTGTGTAAATAGGCTCCCTATTTCTTCCTCTATTCTCTATCTTAGATGTGTTTGCCTTTCACACTTTAATTACTGAACTCACTCATGGGCCTCATGACTGGTTTTAATCAATGGAATGAGGTTGAAGTGCTGCTGTGGGATTTCTGAACTGACATCACAGGCACTGTGATTTCCATTCTCACCCCCTGGGAACCCTGAGACCCCCATGTGAGGTACCAAGTCTGGCGTCTTCAAGGATGAAGGCCAAGTGGAGAGAGATGCTCAGCTGTCCCCAGCACACCCACCTTCCAGAAAGTCCAGCAGAAAAACTGCCCAGGAAACCCACACTATTGTGAGAAATAACCCCTGTTATTTTAAGCCACTAAGTTTTGGGATGATTTACTGCATAGCAATAGATGAGTGAAACAACTACCTCAGGGACTCCAGTGCCATCATATAGTACTTCTCATAAATAAATACTTCTCAAAAAGACAGGGTTCTTGTTTGACATCATTATAAATGAATAAAAAATGAAATCAAGCAAGAGCTCTGTAAAATAGGTAAAAAAAAATTTATAGTTGAGGAAAAAGATGTTCAGAAAAGTTAATTAATTTGCCTAAGGAGACACAGTTGGAAGACAACAGAGTAATGATTTGAACACAGGTGTATCTTATTCTGAAGTCTATGCTCTTTCTATTATGCTAAGAATACAAGTTGATCATTGATTTTAAAAGCCACATTCATGGTATGTCCTAGATTAGCATGCACATCTAAACCCATCTCATATTTATTAATAAAACACCTATATTTCTATCAAGAACACTCACATCTAAATCTGAATCATGGTCCTAGGAAGAAGATTCTGATAGACTCAAAGTTTTGACTGGGTTCACCCTACTTATCAAGGAAGAAATGTCTCATGCATTTTGGAAAGATTTCTACAAGGGTTAAAATATTAGATCATTCAAAAAGTTAGCCAAGTCCCACCCCTTCCCCTTCCCCTAAAGAGTAATTAAGAAAAAAAGATTGGAATAAATCAGAACAATTTTTTTATCTTTACATAATATCTCTCTTGTTCATAACTAAATTGAATACTCGCCTAGTTTGACAAAAAGGGCATTGGATGTGTCCAAGGGCATATTCATCACAAGGGAAGCCTTGGAACCCAGGTTGGGATAAGCATGGCCCTGATGTTCATCACAGTTGTCATACAAGTTCTTGATGCCATGGCCATGTAGGCTGAGAATGCCACAGGGAAAGGGGAAGTTTTACTATCAAATATAGTCTTAGCAGGGATGTCCAACCTGCAGCCCAGGACAGCTTTGAATGAAGCCCAACACAATTTCTTAAAACATGAGAATTTTTTTAATAGCTCATCAGGTATCATTAATGTTAGTGTATTTTATGTGTAGGCCAAGACAATTCTCTTTCTTTCACTGTGGCCCAGGGAAGCCAAAAGGTTGGACACCGCTGAACTTAGCATTAAACCAGGCATTAGAATTAAGTAATAAAGTTGAAATTTACATTACCATTGAGGAACAAGAACTCCTGATTTACAACCATTTGTAAACAGAAAGAAAATGTCTAGTACCTATGTGTTAAAAAAATTTTCGGGGAAGCCGGGATGGCTCAGTGGGTTAAGCGCTCACTTTGCAGCACCGGGGACCAGGGATCGAATCCCAACCCCGGCCCGTGCGGAACCATATGCTGAACTGGGAGCTCCCCCAGTTCAGTTCACTCTCTGTCTCTGTATCTCTCTCTATCTCTCTCTGTCAAAAAACAATAAAAATAAATAAATAAATATTAATAAA
>PVKE010023123.1:0-24946 GCA_004027555.1 Craseonycteris thonglongyai
GCCTATATCTCAAAAACTTAATAAGTGATTTAAAAAATAAAAAATAGTTTTGAACATATATTTTACTTATCTACCCATACCTCGCTGGAATGCACCTTATACTGAAACACAGTGTATAAACATAGTATGCATTTCACACCCCTTCTTCCCCCTTAGACTACGCCTATGACAACAAGTCGATCGCGACACACTTTTAAGACAAAAAATAGATCTTATATACAGAAAAGTTAGCCACCCCTGGTATATACCATTTGAAATGGAACAGTACCAATGTTTTCTGTCTCATTTAAAATGGGAATTCTAGGGGGAAGGTGGGATGGCTCAGCCGGTTAAGAGCTCACTTTGTAGCCCTGGGGACTGAGAATCGAATCCCAGCCCTGGCCCATGTGGACCCATATGTTGAACTGTGTGTTCTTCCCATGCAGGAGGCCCCCAATTTGGTTCTCACCTCCCCCCCCACCCCCTGGTTCAGCCCCTAGCTCATGGGGACATGCCTCCCATGCGGGAGGCCCCCAGCCCAGTTTCCACCCTGCACTGCCCCTGCCCACTTGTGTGTAATGAAACATGTTGAAAACTGATGATGTACAACAATGGAGACTGCTCTGGGTCCTCCCCCTTCTCTTTGTCTCTCTCTGTCTCTATCTCTGTTTGTCAAAAATAATAAAATAACTCTTTAAAAAAATTAAAAAAATGGGACGTCTGGTCAGCCTATCTCTGAATTAAGTCAGTCCCATAACCGATCCTGTCAGGGGCCTATCAAGAGGTGTACCGTATTTTTTTGTGTGTATCACAAGATGATACTATTGTCTAAAATTGTTAAACCAAAAATTGGGGGTTGAGTGTTGATTTCTTAATGTTGGGTTAGAAAAGTATGGGTTGTCTTATACTTGGGCGAGTCTTATGCTTGGAAAAATATGGTATTTGGTTCAGGTGGTAAATATATTATGATAGTTGTTTCTCTCTTCATGAAGTAATACAAAGCAATTGTGGTACATGCGATAAACTTTTATTTATGTTAGAATGATACAAGATTAGATGTGTTGGGGATTGAAATCTGCTTTATTGACATTCATTCACTTATAAAGTAAACATTTATTGGGACCCTATTATTATATTAAGATGCAAAGGTAAATCAACAGAATATGAGTTAATAGTTGTTCAATTTATAGCACACATGTAGCCATTAAAATAGCATTTTCTTTCCTCTCCCCTCTTGTTGATAGCAAACTATGTCTTTCAATTATATAATTTGGTAATAAGAGAGATAAGAAAAACACTTTTCCAAGAAGTTCTTTTCTTTTTAAACCTGCCAATGTCTATAAATTGTGTCTTCTACTGTAAGTGGAAGACTATAGGCTTGCAAAGGTGGGCTGAGGAAGTCTTTAGAAGTGTGGAGAGGGTTAGTGCAAGCTGTCAAATGAGTTCATTCTGGGTGCAGATACCAGTATGTTTTAAATGTATTTTTTATTAAGGTAATTGGGGGTAACATTTGTTACTAAAATTATATATGTTTCAAATGTACAATTCTGTATAATACATCATCTGTATATTGTGTGTTCACCACCCAAAGTCATATCTCCTTCTGTCACCATATATTTGACCCCCTTTACCCTCTTCTGCTACCCTTCTTCCCTGCTTTCCCTCTGGCAACCACTAAACCATATCTAAAATGTTTGGTTTGTTTGTCTCATTCATTTATTGCTTTCAGTTTTATATCTCACATGTGAGTGAAATCATATGGTTCTCAACTTTTCCTGTGTGACTCATTTTGCTTACCATGAGGATCTCAAGACCCATCCATGTTGTTGCAAATGGCAGTATTTCATCTTTTCTTATGGCTGAGTACATATTTACCATATCTTTTTTATCTAATCATCTATTGAAGGATACTTTAGTTGTTTTCATGTTTTGGCCATCATGAATAATGCTGCAATAAACATAGATGTACATATATCTTTATGGATTAATGTTTTCAAATTTTTATCAGAAGAGGGATTGCTGGGTCATATGATAACTCTATTCTTAATTTTTTGAGGAACTTCCATAATGTTTTCCATAGCAGATGTACCAATTTACATTCCCACCAACAGTGTATGAGGGTTCTTTTTTCTTCACAACTTCTCCAAAACTTGTTATTACTTGTTTTGTAGGTAATAGCCATTTTAACAGATGTAAAGTGGTATCTCATTGTGGTTTTGATGTGAATTTCCCTAATAACTAGTGAAGTTGAGTGTCTTTTTCATGTGTCTGTTGACCATTTGTATTCTTGAGAGAAGTATCTGTTCAGGTCCTCTGACCATTTTTTTAATTAGATTGTTTTGTTGTTATTGAGTTGTATGAGTTCTTCATATATTTTGAATACTAGCCCCTTATTGGAGGGGTTGTTTGCAAATATCTTCTCCCATTTGGTTGGTTGCCCCTTTGTTTCACCGATGTTTTGGTTTGTTTTTTTTTTTTTTTTTTGCTGTGCACAAGCTTTTTAGTTTGATATAGCCCCATCCATTTATTTCTGACTTTAACTTCTTTTGCCCTTGAGGTCACATTCATAAAATTCTCTCTGAGACCAAAGTCCATAGTTTAGTGCCTATGCTTTTTCTCTATGCAAATTATTGTTTCAGGTCATATATTTAGGTGTTTGATCTATCCAATATAAGTTGTCACCAATATGAATAATAATAATTACAATGATGTACCATGAAACAAATGTTCATTTAAGATTTTCAGACATTTGATACTAGAGAAATGGTTTTTGGGCTTCTATTATGTGGTGGTGTGTGTGTATGTTTCTGTGTATGTATGTGTTAGCATGTGTGCTCATGCCCATGCCCATGTGTGTGCATTTATGTGTACTTGATAACTTGCCAAAGAAACAAAGATGAGGAAACTAATGTAGGGTCTTAAAACCAATCAAAATTTGCTGTTGGCTTATAGATAGAGCATTGAGAAGAGAGCTCCTAGAATTTCTTATATCTAAGGTCCCTGGAACAGGAGGAGAAAGCCAAACCTACATGTGGGGTTCAAAAGATTTCAGGTCGGGTGGAAGGACAAATTCAGAAACCAAAAACCAAGCAAAGTGTGACACTTTTGATGTAATAGTAAATGACAGGGGAGAGTAACAGGAATTGGCAAAAAATCTGAAAGGTGGAAGAGTAACGTTGAGCAAGGAGGGAGGTAGAGGTGGTTGATGGGTATGACTTCCTCATGAGTCAGATTTGCTTTGTGTTCCGGGCTCTTTTCTCATTCTAGTCCTGGTCATGCCAGGACTTGATGAGGTAGATACTGGCCCAGGGGATTCTAAGAACTCTCATGTGCACATTTTGAAACCGAACATTATTAGGCAGATAACTTCCTGAAGTAGACATTTCTTACACAGTGAACTGGATTTTTCAACCATATTTGACATGCCATCTCCCTTTCCTCCTTTTCCCTTGTGTGCGTACTTAGAAACTGCCTTAAAAAAAAAAATATATATATATATATATATATATATAAAAGCTTTAAATCAGTTCTTCCAGATGCTGGAGCCTAGATACCTACTACATAAATAAAAACTACTACAATAAAAACTACAAGCATGCCAGGAAAATTCATACATTCATTTGTTGGTTCAATGAACATTTTCTCAGATTTTGTGCCTAGCACAAGGGACAGAGCTATGAACAAGTCAAGGGGCCCGCCCTTCTGGCATCTATGGTTTGGTGGGGAAGAGTTAACTTTCTATTTCTATTCTTTCACAGGTCCTATCAAGGAAACTATTTGAATCACCTTTGCATGTTTTAGATTCATCTATCTCATATGGAAAGCTCAGAAATTCAGTTAGGAATAGCAGTATTAGAATTAGAATTTTTCCCTGGATCCAGTCAGTCACAGAATTCCCAAAGGTCGTGTCTGTTTTTGATAATGGGGTAGGCTTTCAGGTCGAGATGTCAGTGTAGATAAGCCAATAGGCAGTGGCTCAAGACAGTGTCCTTCATATTTATGGGGGAACATAAATGTTAATTTATTTTCCCATTTTAACATACTCCATAAAATATGGAGGTACTTTAATAGCTAAAACATAAAACTATTTCCCTGCTTACCTCAGCTCTAATAAAGAGTTTGGGTCATTTTATCAAACAACTACATTTCTCAATGGTAATGAAAGTGAAGTATAGAAATTTTAATTTTTAAGCAGGATAAAAAACATAATGCAGTTTCTGAAATCAGAAAGATTTTCTTGTTTTTATCTCTCTAGCCATGGCCCTCTACCCACCCCCCTAAAAAGATCTCAAAGGAAGACCCTTCTGACCAGTTTTGTATGAATGAATAGATCGTTTCCATCTTCACTCAGCTAAAAATCTACATGTAATTATTAATAATGATATATACACAAAATAATTTTTTCTGATAGTTGATGGTGGTTTTAAGAAACAGGTAATTTTCTAACACCTGGGGAGCCCCTTATTAGAAAGGATTACAATTTAAAAGACCAAACTGCCTTACCCAAATGGCTTCAGGCTTTCTCAGTATGTCCATGCCTGATTTTTAAGGCATGACACATCTTCAAGGTCACTAAATATAACATGCATTATGGTGATTTTTTCATCAGAATTTGGGCCAGATGACCGTTCTGTGTTCATTGAACTGATAGTTAACTGATCATTTGGCTTAAGAATTTCATTGAAAATAGCTCTGAAGATTGAAAGAATAGAAGGAGCTATTACATAATATTTTGTTAGGCTCCTCCATTTCCTTTTGTTTGTTTGTTTTGTTCTTTAGATAACACATAGAAATGCAATTATGTAACATTTTCTTTCTCTGCCTGACTTACTACACTCAGCCCAATACTCTCTAGGTCCAACCAGATTGTTGCAAATGACAAGATTTCATTCATTTTTACTGCTGAGTAATACTCCATTGTATATATGTACTGCCTCTTTTTTTTCTTTTTTTTTTAACATTCAATATTATTTTTTTTAAATTTTAGGTGTACAGCATAATGGTTAGACATTTATATAATTTGTTAAGTGATCCCCCTGACTCATCTAATACCTACCCACCACGATGCATAGTTATTATCATATCATTTCTTATGCTTTATTTTATATCTCCATGACTAATTTATATTATTGATAACTAACAATTTTTACTTCTTAATCCCTTCACCTTTTCATCTTGTCTCCTTCATGGCTCACTGGTCCTCAGAAGCAAGGTACTTATAAACAGTATGAAGGAGTGTATGAGGACACCATCTTTATGAAGACTGAGCTCAGGATTAGATTTTAAAATTTTGATGAAGTGGTCTTTATTGGAAGAAAATGTTATTGGATACATACTCGTACATCTTGAAGGAAGATGACACCCAAGATCTGGGTTTTCAGGCACAAATGATGGAGGCTGACTTAGAAGAGGGGAGGGTTGATACAGATTTAATAGCTTAGGATTTTAAAAGGACTGTCAGTGCTTCGTAGTGCTCTACTACAAAGTTCTTCAGATCTTTAGAGGTCCGCCTAACACAATTTGTCCCATAAACACTGTTATTTTCTTGTGCAATTTTGCAGAAGGCAAGTTTTTTCTTTTTTTCAGTTACAAATGTATTAGAGCAGAAATGCTGTAGATAAAACATAGGAATGTAAATAAAAAGTTGTATTTACTTGATACCTTATTCTTAAAATAATTCTACAAACAACATGTAGTTATGAATAAACACAGAATAGTGCAGTGGAAAAGAGCCTTGGATGAGGTCTTTCGGTTGCTGGGTTCTAGCTAGTCTGAGATCTTCATTTATATACTGTGTTTTATGGGCTGCACTGTGTCTCCCCAAAATGTAGTTCTAACCCCTAATTCCTCAGAATGTGACTGTATTTAGAGATAGGGCCTTGAAAGGGATAATTATGGTTAAATGAGGTCATTAGTGTGGGCCCTAATTCAATATGACTGATCTCAGAAGAAGAAGACACACTGACAGGCACAGAGGAAGACCATGTGAAGACACAGGGAAAAGAAGGCCATCTATTAATACAAGCCAAGGAGAAAGGCCTCAGAAGAAGCCAACCCTGTTAACACCTTGACGACTCCTAGCCTCCAGAACTGTGTGAAAATAAATGTCTGTTATTTAGGTCACCCAGTCTGGGGTGATTTGTGATGGCAGCACTAGCAAACTATGTGCTGTGTATCCCTGGGTATTTAACCCCTCTGAATTTCCATTTTCTTATCTGTAAAATGGAGATTATGAGTTAAAACTGGGAGATATTTAAAAATAAATCTATAACCTATTTCATACCGGGGGAAAAGATGAAAACAATAATATTGAATCATGGTACATTTTATTTATTTTTCTCAAAGCCTGAGCAAGAACATATGGGTATGTCCTGATTTGAAAAGGCCAAAAATGCTACATTAAAGCTAAGTAATGAATGCATAATTATTTACAGGAAAAATGTGCAATTGCAGAGTGATTGCTCTGAGAAATGTTCAAACATAATTTGACCCCCTCTCTCCCTAATTTTAATTTGTATCAACTCTCCAGAAACATACATGTTGCATAAACATTGCATACTTTTTAAATACCTAAAGTTTGATTTAATAAAAGATTTCAGGGTGCTGAGAGCAGCTAGGCCTGGCGTTATTGTAATGCATGCATAGGCTGCAGTTGATAATCTGAGCTGTGTTGGGCATTCCACTTTGCACCTCCTGAGGCACCAATTTTCAGAAACTGTTAGAATCCAATAGAAAACTATCACCTAAGATTAATCTGCAAGCTAAATTACAGGGGGAGCCATTATCATTCATTTTACATGCATTAGTGGTCCAGACCAGCAGCCCAGCCCTCCTGGATCACAGAGCAGGATTTTGCAAGCTTTGAGAATCCTGAGAATTGAAATGGTCAACCGAAGTATTTCATTGTTCTTCTGATCAAGAAATAGTTCTTAACTGAACCAAAAGAATATATTGCGTGTCTACTCGATACCTAGCCCTGGATGCCTAAATTCTGGAGTGGGGTTGGAGGAGTATAAATATAAAATTTAGTTGGAAGAGATCAAACAAATACTAAACAATTATAAATTAATGAAATATTAAGCTATGTGGAGTTAAGTGAAAAGGATTTCACTTAAAGGATAATGTGAGTTTGAGGAAATAGATGAGGCTGAGGGAGGAAGTAGGAAGGATTTGGAAATGGGAAGTTTAGAGTAGAAGATACATTGGAGGTTATTTTGGAGTGGGTACAGTTTGAGGGGAAGAGCATTTTGTGTGTGTGTATGTACTTAGGCACCACTTTTCTTGGGGGAGTGTTGAGAGGAGAGCTAGCATGAGCAAAACATGTAAATAGAAGAACCTCGGTATTATACATAATGCACATAGATCTGGCAATGAGAAAAAGACGTGTAATTTTATCACATTTACTGACAGAATTAGGAATGTGTTATTTCTAAATATTGAGACTACCATACAGTATTAAGTATTACCAAGTTTTTATTTGCAGATAAAGGAATTGACGTTTAGAGAAATGAAGTGACTTGTCTCTAGTCACACATATTAAAAGCACAAGCCCCCATAGTCTTCATGAGGTTGTTAGGCATAGTGGTACATTGGTAGGTCCACACGGGCATCACAAATTACTGGGTACTGTTGGTGCCCACAACACCTCTCAGCTGCATTCATTCCCTGGGAGGGCATACCCCTCCAGATCTTGGCCAATAACCATTACGAATGGGGTACAAAAGATCAGCCCCCTGATTCAAGATGGGACCAACTTTGTTATGTGCCTTGTGCTTCAGAGCTTCCCCATAGGATCAGGCTGAAGCCTGCCTGAAGCTGAGATCACATTCTTGTTTTGTTTCTCCTTCCTCTTCCCCATACACTCTATCCTGCATCCTTCACTCCCTCTCTTTTGAGAGCACTCCTCCAATAAATCAAACACCAGCTAAGACACAAACATTCCCCAGATATGCGGGAGTTACACTCAGTGTGTGTAGTATGTCATTGCTGCAAGGACACTATGTTGGGAAATTGTCAGAGAGTCTCATACTGAGCAGGTAGTGGGAGCCCCCTATTAGCCAGCATGTATTTTAAGCACTTTACCTGCCTCTTTTTACCTAAAGGTTATGTGACTAACCCCTATCAGCTAGGGTCTATGATTATCCCTATATTTACAGATGATGAAACTCAGGTCTAGAGATGATATATTATTTACTCATGACCACATAGTTTTTAAGTCACACAGTCAGACTTCCAACACATGTGTTTAATTTCGGTCAGCTCCAAAAATACCAGAACATGCTACTTAACTAAACCTGCAACTTACTGGAATGTTTAAGAGCCACGGCTCAGCACACTCAAGTCAATAAATAGTTCTACTCGGTACTGAAGGGAGAACCAAGTAATAATGATGGATCCAGTTTAATCCCTTACATAGGTCACCATAAACACAAAATGCTTTGAGAATCACTGAGCATAAAGGAAAATGTCAAATTAGGCAGAGGAGTTTGAATTAGGTGACACATAATTAATTATTCAAATTGGAACACTACTGAAGATAATAGGAGGTGCCTTTAGTAATTAGACAAGGAAGGATAGCAAGCATAAGCCGAGACTATCTAGCAAACCAGGATATATAAGCACCTCAGTAAGGGGAGGCAACAGGGAGCTATGGTAGGTTCTTGAGCAGTGGCGTGAAACAATCTTCTGTCAATGGCATGCAACATGGTTTAGAAGAAACCTTGGAGGCTCAGAGAGTAGTAGGCATGAGATTGTCCTAGGGAAACTAGTATCTGATCTGTTGGCACATCTGTCCTGGCCCCTGGTTTTTCCTCTAGGTCATTGCTGCAAATAGTTGTCCTTTCTGGACCTCAGCACGCTTGCCAGAGGCTCTCACCCAGTCCTCTTATCCCACAGGGTTAGAGCTTTCTCCAGGTCCTTCCAACCACTGGTTAGATCTGTTGTTCAATCTTGATAAACTGTGCCTTGAAACCAAATTATCCTCATTTTGCTGGTTCTGCTCTCCTGGAGTATCTCCCTCCCCATGGGGTGTCCCATGATTCAATGGGCCTTGTGATTGTCCCGATGGACAATTCTGGATGAATAAGAGGGTTGGGATACACATCTGCCAGTAAGACACTCGGGAATTCTGTGTAGATAGAGTTGTCTTCTAGGTCAGGGGTGTCAAACTGGCGGCCCCTGAGGTAATTTCTTGTGGCCCACGATGCTCTGAAATAAAATGAAAATAGAAAAAATTGTCATGAAGAAAATAGCGCTTAGGGGAGATTGAGGCACTACCGTACACACAATTCCCTCATTAACCCTTTAACTACTGAAGACAAGTATACACGTGGCCCAGTGCCTTTCCTGGGGGCCTGTGGGCGTGTATAAACGTGCTGACTCAGTGCCTGCCACATTTGTAAATGTGATGTGGCTCGCGTGAATCTTGCCTGTTGCACCAAATGGCCCGTGTTTTAATTGAGTTTGACACCCCTGTTCTAGGTCATCTCTGTCTGGCTAATGCAAGAAAGTGAATAAAAAATGTTTGCATGGCCCCATTAATGTTTTAGGCCTTAAGTTCCTCAGAGTTTGCAACTGTTCTTGGTTAAGTGACAAGGCCTAGTATCCTCTCATAGGGCCTTTTGGCCTCCTGTCTTCTTAAGTTTTAAACATATTGCAATACCTTTACAGAGGTAAGATTAAGGTCAATAGTTCTAATCATGAGGGTTTTAAAAAGAACAGAGGACCTATCACTATTGATGGAGAACTCCTTTGTAAAACGTCAGAATGTGGACTTGCAGCATTAAAAAAAGAAAGAGAAACAGAGAAAGAATGGTGTCCTCAGCAAATCTCCAGGATCCGGAGAGCCCCGAAGGAAAAACTAAACATGTAGCCGTGTCTTTTGGAATTGAAACTCAGTTTCTTTCATGAAGCAGCATTCTGTCCTCCAGAATCCCCTGGTCCTCTGGAAAATGCTGTCTCTTGGTCTGCTGGGGGGAGGGATGAAGAAAACAAAGAAACTGGGGAGAAAGTGAAGCAAATTTAGAGAAGAACCCTTGACTGTGTGAATGTGGAAATTTGTTTCTCACTGCAGCTTAATTGTCTAGTAGTAAAGAACTCACATTTGTGAAATGGGCAGAGTATATTTTTGTGATTTTTGTGATGAGACAAAAAGCACCCAAAACTTTGGAATCACGGAGACCGGGGCTCAAATTCTAGAGCTATCATTTAGTTATGGGACTGTGGATAAGCCTCCTAACCCTTGAGATCTATTTTCCTCATCTAGAAAATGTCTGTGGAAATTAGTGCCCTTTGAAGTTGCCATGTGGTGTGAATGAAGTATCACTTACCAAGTCTCAGGCGTGGAGCCTGGTGCTCCGTGAAGAGGAGCTGATGTTGAATGGTCCTTGCTCAGGGGCTGATTTGTGCCTCTTCTGTGCTCCTGCACCATTCTGCAAGGCCTCCTCTTACCACTCCCTTATCTTATGCAGTAGACTCTCCATTACCTGGAACTTATGCAACCGGCACTCTCCGGGTGCTTAAGATTTTGCCCGATGCTTGAGAGTGCCGGTTGCTTGAGAGTGCTGGTTGCATAAGTTCCAGTTAATGGAGAGTCTACTTACATTTACCTGGCATCTACCAATCCCCATGGGTGCCTGTTAACTGAGAGTCTACTAAGTTGTTCGTGTGTCTCCCCCATCAGATCACCTGCTTCCCCTTGTATTCTAGAACCTGGTACACAGGTACTCAGAAGATGGTCATTAGATAAAATTTTCTTTTTTTTCTATTTTCGGTAGCAGCAACAGTAGCTTCAAGGTGATACTCTCTTTAAAATACAGAATCTTGGCAAAGCTTTTTCTTAAAAAGAGGCTATCTGATACCATAATTGCATCTATAAGTTTCTTAAAGACTTGCACTTCCAAGTTTGTCCCCTCATCAGCAAAATGGAGACATGCATAGAAAGAACCCTTCTATCATGGGGTCACTGTGAGGATTAAATGACTTGGGGCCTGTGGAGGGGCTGGCACGGGCCTAGCTGGCACAGAGCAGGTGCTTACCAAACACTGATGATGATGATGTCCACTTTGCTGTGTGTTTGCTATCATAGAGACATAGTGTTTGGGTTAATTTATTTTGTAATTTCTATTTTTATAAAACTATGTTTATGCTACAAAAGCTAGTAACATGCTCACTAGTACATTTTTGGCAAGTAGAGAAAACACCGTCTCCTGGGCTTAATGATTGGTTTCTTCCCAAGGCTGGTGTGGAGCAAATTTGTGCCTGGCAACCCTCTTCTTGGAAGACATGAGAGAACTAGAGACCAGGACAGGGATCCCAGGCCAACCTGTGGACATGGGAATCCTCCCTCCAGCCCTGGACCTTTGTCTGGGCCTGGAATACATTTCTTCTTTCTAGGGTTCCTGAATCGGTTTGGAGAACATTATCAGTTACAGGTCCAGCTATGTGACATCTTGCATTTCAGTCTGTGTTTCTGAAGCTGTCTTAATGGGACCAGAGTATGGCTCTGGATCTGGCACGGGTCTGATTGTCCTCCTATGACGTCCAGAGTCCACAGCTGCACTCAGATTGCCTTGGCTGCTGGTCCAGCCTTCAGATCCCTAAACCCTGGTTATGGTCAGGTGTGTCTGATGTTGGTTTGCAAAAGCCTGTAGGGTCAATTAGGCTATGTCCACATTTCTGACCACACAGTTGTCTCATTAGCTGGATTAAATACATTCTCTCATTTTCAACCTCTCAACCACATGGGGATCCTGCTCTGTCTCCCGCTCATCTAACTGACCCATTAGTGGACCCAGTGACTGTTTGTGGAAATGGTCCTAATTAGCTCTGTGACTGCAACACATGTTCATTGTCTTCTTATTCTTTCTGTAAATGAGGAGCGTCACCAAGGATACATCCACAATTGCATTCTCTACATTCAGTGTAAGAGAGAGTTTCCAAATTGGCCTTTCCTGTCCAACCACATTGTGTAGTCTTCTTGAAGCCCTAAAAATGTCTTTGTGCCATCCTATGAAGTACTGTCAACCTAGTCCTAACCCACATTTTCAGTCTCATGCCCTGGGATATGTGGCCAATATACAATACAGCTGCTCCAGACATTTGCTACCTAAGAGTCTTTCACAGTTATCCAAAGTCCATGTCGTTCCAATGCTGTTCTCTTTGCCTAGAATATTCTCCTGTTTTGGCAAAGTCCTGCTCATCCTTTTTTGCTTAATCAGAAGGTCATTACAGTGACATTCTTTGTTGACTCTGGGAAATAGACAGTTAGCCACTCTCTTCCAAAGCTCTCAGAATTGTTTTGTCTCTGTTACAGCCCTTATGGTGTGCTGTAATTATCCATTTACGTTTGTCTCCTCCCACTGAAGTGTGAGATTGTAGACAGCAGAAAGAGCATGTATTCAGTGGTTCGTCCCTAGGGCTTAACACACAGTAGGCATGCAATGGTGCTTGGGATAATAAATAGTGACTAGATGAAGTTATTTTGCTCTTGTAAAAGGGCCTTTATGATTTACTGTAAAGTGATAAAGTTTAAAGAACAAAATACTTCCCTAACCTGTTGTGACATACAGAAAGAGATTTTATTGCTTATTTCTGTTCTCATCTGCCATATGGCTTTCCATTCATAAACTGCTCTAGTGAGAATTACTTTTGAAGGTAATTTTCTAATGATTGTCTTGGGATAAACAAATTTATCAGACTTGTTTGGCTAATGAATTCAAGGAGGTTCACAGGGGAAAAGATTAATCATCCCCAAAGCAAGCCAGTGTCTGTCATAAGGCGTGAAGGTCCAGAGATGATCAGAGCTGAGTGGTTGCTATGACTGCAGATACCTTTCTCTCCCTTTGTGAGGTCAACCGCAGCTCCCAAGCTGATTGGCTAAAATTAGATTATCCTAGTGACCAACCATGGGGAGTTAATTTCATCAGAAAGAGAAAAATGATGGGAAATCCTGCCGTGATGCTACAAAGGAATTTTCTTTAGAAACCCACAGTGTCCAAGTTTGCTTTCATTATAATTCATATGTTCCTTCTAATAAAATAATTTAAGGGAAGCAGACAATAGCATTAGCTTATTATTTTGTATGTCCACATGAGCTTTAATTTGGTTTGTCCTAGAAGCAACTCTCAAAGTAAAGTAACCTTTATTTTCCTGTAATACCTCCATAACCAAAGACTGTCATCATGTGTGTGTTGATATAGTGGGAAATAAGCTAATTGGGAAACACACAAAAGGAGCTGGCACTGCTAAAGGTGTTTGCTTGCAGAGGTCCTGCCCTCTGAAAATAGTGGGCACAGATACCTTTAAGCAGAATGACTGGGAACATCACTGGTATTGAGACTAAAGAGAATACTGCCTACCAAAGGGTTCTTTCCTAGAAGTCTTTGATTGCCTGTACTCCAGGTTTACAACTAATATGTCTTTTGTTTTAGGAATGAATCACCATTGACCTCACTTATTGTATTTACTTCTGTCAGGAAAGATACAGAATTAGTTAATGTTGGAAACAAAGATGAGTCTCTCTGCAGGCTTTGCTGAGTCATAAAACTAAGTAGCCATGAAACACAAAACAAGGAAAACCAGCCCAGGATATTTACTTGTTTCTTTAGCTCTTGGTGACTATGATAATAAGGCATGATTCAGGATGAAATGGAAAAAGAGCAAGTGTTGATTGAATTCTGGACATTCTACATGCTTTGTTCTATCTGTAAGATTGCCAAATCAGTGTATTTTAAAAATTAAATTAACATGGTATATGGTACACTCAGATGTATGCTGAGGAACCCAGGAAGAGGGACCCCCCCCCAAGTGTCCCTTTCCTGAGAGCCACAGTGGGGTAGTTGGGAACCAGCACTTATTGAAGAGGGTGACAAACTCCAGGCCGCACAAAAATGTGCCAAGCAAGCCTTTCAAGCAGGAAGCCCTTTAGGAATCCCAACGAAGAAGACAAGAGCTGAAGTGGTCCAGATCTTGGAGTTTCTCTCAAAAGAGAAAGATGAAGAAATGACCATAATAATGTACGTACAATTAGCACATTGCTGAGGAGTTAGGACACCGAGACCATAGTTCCCTCATAGTTCCCTCACCCTCATACATCATCACCATAGCAGTAGCATATCCATCAAGTGCTTGTCCTCTTTCTGCCACAGCATTCATTCATTTCCCTACAGCATCCCTAAGAAATCAGTTAGTTTATTATTATCATCATCACATGATTAATGCGAGCATACTAGGCCACAGAGCTGAACCCATCTCAATTTACAGAACTCATAAACTGAGGAGCCAGAATTCAAATCTAATATTTCTTCTTGTTAGCATTTTCTGTGTAGTCTCTGAATATTTTACATAAGTATTGTCATAATGTGCATGTTTGTTACTTTTTTTCACTTGTGATATTACATATATTTAATCATCATTCTTGATAACTACATACTATATCATTGAATGACTATAACCACCATTTACTTCCTGTTTCATTATCACTGAATTTAAACATTTTCAAAATTTGGAAACTTTTTCTATATAACTTTTTTTCCTGTCCATCTTTAGGCTATTTTCTTAGGGTTAATTTCTAGAAATGAGAGGGTATTAAGGCTCTTTGAAAATTCCCTCTTGTCAAGAATATAAGAACTGGGAGCTCCCCCAGTCCAGTTCTCTCTCTCTCTCTCTCTCTCTCTCTCTCTCTGTCTCTGTATCTCTCTGTCAAAAATAAATAAATAAAATATTTAAAAAAAAAAAAAAGGGGAAGCCGGGATGGCTCAGTGGGTTAAGCGCTCACTTTGCAGCGCCGGGGACCGAGGATCGAATCCCGGCCCCGGCCCGTGTGCGGAACCATATGCTGAACTGGGAGCTCCCCCAGTTCAGTTCTCTCTCTGTCTCTGTATCTCTCTCTCTCTCTCTCTCTCTCTCTCTCTCTCTCTCTCTCTCTCTCTCTGTCAAAAATAAATAAATAAATAAAAATATATTAAAAAAAAAAAAAGAATATAGGAGTGCTCAATTTGCCACATGCCCTTTAGCGCTGCAAAGAATCATTAAAAAAAACAACACTGGGGACTCCAGGATAACTCAGTGGTTGAGCACTTGCCTTGCAATCAAGAGGTCTGGGGTTCGATTCCTAACTGCTAGGATGGCACAGTGGTGAAGGTTCTGGCCTTCCCTGCAGGAAGCCCCCAGTTCAGTTCCCTCCCTGTGCAGCCCCACATCCACCTGTGTGGAATGAAACCATGTTACAACTAATGATGTACAACTATGGAGACTGCTCTGGGCCCTCCCCCCCTACTCTCTCTCTCTCTCTCTCTCTCTCTCTCTAACAAAATAAAAATATTTTTAAAACAAACAAAAGCAAAAAACAGAAACCCCAAACTGTTGATTGATAGTCAACACAAGCTTCCTGTTTTAATACACCTTTCTTGATCACTAATTTATTTGTTAAAAAAATCTGTTGAACACTTTGATTTTAGGACATATTAGTAGGCAAAAGAGGTAAGTAATGATACATGTGCTTAATAATTCTATGCAAATATTTTTATTAGAACTACCACTATGGTAGACATGAAAGGAAGACTGATTAGAGGGGAGAAGGATTTGAGGAAGAGATGCCACATTTGGATGCTCTATTAATAGAATGACTAAGATAAGTACATATCCAGCAACCTAACCGTTTTAAAAAGTGACGATGAAGTGCATTGAATATATAGCATTACCAGCTTCAGGAGTTATCTAGATCTAGTGGAATTTCCTTGTAATGATGTTAACAAAAATCCCCATCCTAGACAGTTAAATTTGTTAAGAACTTTGTAGGTAAAAGTGAGAGATTTTCAGAGCTCACCTTGACATGTATCTCTTGCAGACTCTTAATACTGTGGCTGTTGTGTTGCTGTGTTGAATAGCTTCAAATGCAGGTAGCATTTTCAAGCAGGAGTCATGCGGTTGTGATGAGAGATGTTGAAATTTGAGTTTTGGTGGCATGAAAATAAAACTGAGACAGCTTTGTCTTACAGCTTTCCAGGTTGGGGGAGATGATTATTCAGCCTCCCATTACTGGCTACAGTGCAAGCATCATACATCCAGATAGTTTATTCTAGAGTGTGGCCTTCACACAGTTAAAAGGCTGCTTGAAAACAGTTTTATGGTTACTCAATCAATTCTTGTCATCTCAGAAAGTTAACTCTGGTAAAACCAACCATAGTCTGTGCTGTCACAGACCACTATTTGAACAAACTATAGAAATGATTCCTGAAAGTATAGTCTTACACAGACCACTATTTGAGACAAAAAATTGCAGCCAAACAGAAAATGTGTTTATTCTGGGGTCATGCATGCTAGGTAGACAGCTCAGTGTCTGACACAAAGTAAGTGCTCAATAAATATTTGTCACTTTCATTTTGACATGATTCCTGTTTTATTATTAAATTTGCTGAGGTGAGAAGTTTTTGCCCCCCTCATATTCCAAAGGCACCCAGAAGTGAAAGGGACAAAGGCATAGCATCATGGATGAAAGAGCAGGCAGGATCTGGGGGCGCTATTTTTAGGACAGGGCTGCCGCTCTCGGAGCAGAGGAGAGAGCCAGAGGAATAAAGAGGCTCATGAGAAGGGCAGAGGCGAGATCAGCGGTTAACTGTGTGGAGTTGCGGGAGCAAATGAAAGGTCCTGGACAGGAAGAGCAGTTCAGTGGGAAAACGAAAGAAATGTCAGCAAGTCAGGGCTCTGAGATCCCTAAGGACTTTAGCTGCCTCAGGCTAAGCCCTGTTCTGTTTCTAAAGCCAGAAGGCACTGAAGGCCACGTTCACTGCTGGGTGCCTTGGGGTGGGGGAGATTTGCAAAGGAGAACCAATAGCTCTATCGCTTACCAGAAATTAAGAGGCAGAAAAGCACGCTAGGGGATGACGCATGGATTAACCATTATTTTGTTTCCTTTTAAGTTTAATAGCTAAATGTTGAGATTTCAGTTTGTTAACTCTGCAGCGGGCCCATGGTCTCTGTGACACACAAAAACCAAACTGAAATTTCCCAGATTTGGAGCTTGGTCTAAGGAGGTGGCAAGGACCCAGTGAACTCAGTTACTGCTGAGAGGATGATCTTCCTCTGGCAAGTTGGCTGCTGAATTTTGCCTCAGCTGAGGAGGGAACAAGTGGCATCTGACTGGTTTGGTTTGTGGGTGCACAGTTTGTCTGGGGTCCCCAAAGAGGATTGGAAAGTGGAGGCTCCACAGACAACTGTGTCACAGCCTATCCAGCGCACTGCCAGTCACTGCGTTGTTGGCAGGTGGTGGAAGGGATGCTGTGGTGGGTTCAGTCTCAGGACACTGACCCCCACCCCGCCGCATGGGCCTGAGGCAAGTCTCTGCCTTGCCACTCCTGTGCTCCCCACATCTGTACAACGAGGGGACTGGGTAGAGAAGACCTGGACCAAGTCATGACCATACACCTGCAGGACGCGGGCCCGGAGAGTCATGGCTTCCACAGAAATGGTGGCTGAAATAGGAGGGGTACAATAACTTGCAATTGTATTTTTTCTGGCCCAGGACCAAGTATTTGCTAAACCCTTTTCTTACCTCTGTGTTAGAGCCTATTAGATATTTTTAATGAGGTCTACCCCCTTATATACTCCTTTGTCTGTTTTGGCTGTAAGTTATTCAAGGCCAGGAAAGGTTTTGAATAGGTGATGGACTTAGATGATTTAAAAC
The DNA here is from genome assembly GCA_004027555.1 of Craseonycteris thonglongyai. Lineage (NCBI taxonomy): Eukaryota > Metazoa > Chordata > Mammalia > Chiroptera > Craseonycteridae > Craseonycteris > Craseonycteris thonglongyai. The sequence continues at coordinate 17,663 of PVKE010023123.1, forward strand.
GTATGAAAGGGAATATAGTGAAGCCTGCTTCCCCCAGCCACCCATTTCCCCTTTTCACTGGCAACCCAACATTATCGTTTTCTTTTGTCTCCTTCCAGAGTTGTTTTAGTCATACAAAAATACATATGCATTTTCCTCTCCCTGCTCCCAATAGCGTATGTGGAAAAATAGTAGTGCAGTATATGCAAGGCTCTGCATTTTCTAATACTGTATCTTAAAGCTCTTTTTACATAGTCTATAAGGAGTTTCTTTAGCTTTTTTTTTTTTTTTTTTGTAACTACATGGTATTTCATTTTATGTATATGCTATAATTGAAACAGTCTTACATTGATATTCAGGTTGTTTTCAGTCTTATAAATAATAGTAAGTAATAAAGAATCTTAAGTGTAAGTGATTCTCTCTCTTTCTCTCTCTCTCTCTCTCTCTGAGTGTGTGTATATAAAATTTCCAGTAGTAGTTATGTATGCATTTGCAATTTTGGTAGATATTGTCATATTGTCTTCTACAGCAGTTTTATCAGTTGATACTCTTACTGTAATAATTGTCTATTTTCCCACACCTTCACTAACACAAATGTGTACCTTAAACTTTTTCAGGGGTTTGGTTGAGAAGAGGTTAGCCAAACCTGTCCACTGTGATTGGATTTGTTTCATAGCATAGTACAGTCCAGTAGTTGTGCTAATGAGAGAAGTGGCTGGTATCATTTAGTGTGATTTGGAAAATGCCACTAGGGTTTCTCCCACCCAGATACTTAACCCACCAATTTAATCTGGTTTTTCCAAGCTCTAATTTTGGATTCACTCCTTTACTTAAGATTTTAACCCTTATCAAAGCATCAATCAATTAAATCTTATCAGTCATTTGCACTCTGTTGTGAGTTATTAACCCCCTGAGCAACTTCGCTGAGGAAGAAGTCAGTAAACCACTATGAAAAGGGAGACATAAGGGCAATATTCAAATGTCACAGGTAATTTTAGCTACTTCAATGTGATAAGAGAGACCTCTCTGAAGCTCAGGTCTGGTCATGCCATTGCTTTGCAGAATATTTTTCTGTAGTCCTCACCACTTTCAGGGTCAAAGACGCATTTGTCCAGGTTTGCAGATCCTTTTACAACCCAGACCCTGCTCATCTTTAGAGCTTCTTCTTTTTCCACTGTGGCCCTTCAAACTGCCGCTACACTTAATTTCCTGTAGCCTTTCAAGTGGGCGATGCTTTCTCACCTCCAGACCTTTGTTCATGGTGCTCTTCTACTTGGATTACTTTTTCCACGGCCTGGAGACCTGGCAAGGCCTTCGCGCAGACATCATTTCCCCTGGTACACTTTGCCATCTTGCCTACTTTCAGCTCTGAGGACCATCCTGTGGACTCCCTTAGGTTTTGTGCTTATTTCATCCAATCACAAGTTCCTCAGCATTGCAATTTCCTTCAAAAGTTTTGTTTTGTTTTAGACGCCTATATCTTAGTAGACTATAATGTCCTTATGGGGAGGAATTCTTTCTACGTGTGAATCCTGGGTTGGGTTTGGTGCTGTGAATATGCGCCAGTTCTCACCTCTCTCCTCATTGCCTCAGCTCCTCCCAGGAGGCTGGAGATGGAATAGCTAGATTAGGGGGGTTTAGGTGTCTTGGAGAAAAGCAGGCCCTGGGGGCTGGGCCCAGACTGGGGAAGGAAGGCTGGTCAGTAGGTTCAGGACAGTGCGGGTGTGAATGGGTCCCCATGGTCAGGCTGTGGGAGCTGGAGCCACCACTGTGGGGCTGGGGTTCTCGGTGGAAAATGCTAAGAGAAGGCAGGTTCTCAGATCTGGAGAAACTGCATGACTCACATCTCAGGCAAAAGGCTAGTTTTGCAAACTCTGTAAAGAACTCTACAAGGCAATTAAAAAAGCCCAGACCCATATAAAAACTGAGTGAAGGATATGGATAGTTTGCAGGAAAAAAAGAAAAGAGGAATGATTCTTAAAAGCATCTGAAAGGCTATGCAGCCTCACTTATAAGAAAAGAAATGCAGATGATAATGACAGTGAAATTTTATTTCTCACCTATCTGATTGGCAAATGCATAAGAGTTTGATTAACACTGAGAAATGGCTCACTGCCAGTCAGTACGAATTCTCTAGAGAGAAATTTGTTCATACCTATCAAAATTTAAAATGCATATACCTTTGACCTAGCAGTTCTACTTGTAGCAATGTATTTCATGTATATGTATATATATATATATGTATTCTCAAACATGCAAACTGATCCATGTAAAGATGATTATTAAGGCGTTGTTTGCAGTACCAAAGTTTTCAGACTATCCTGAAAGTTCACTAGTAGGACTGGTTAAATAAATAATGATGCATCAATTTAATGAAATACCAGTAGCTGTAAACAAGAATGAGAGAGTACTGTGTTTACAGTTATGAACTCCCAGATTTCTTGTTAAATGAAAAAGAACAAAGTGCAAAAATGCATATCTAGTGGGCTACTGTTTATGTATAAAAAAGGAAGAAAAAAGACTATATTATACATACTATTCCATATATAAATGCTAATGCACAAAATAGATAATTATTTACTTATTGAGAGAGGAATTGAAAACTGGGGCTTGGGGTGGAATGCCCTGATAGCTCAGTGGTTGAGTGCTTCCCTCACAATCTCGAGGTCTGGGGTTCGATTCCTGTGCAAACCCATATGCTGAACTGTGGCACAATTGGTAACTGCTGGGATGGTGGTGAAGGTTCTTGCCTCCCATGTGGGAGGCCCCAGTTCGGTTCCCACCCTGTGCTGCCCCACATCCACCTGTGTAGAATGAAACCACAACTATTGATGTACAACTATGGAGACTGCTCTGGGCCCTCCCCATTCTCTCTGTCCCTCTTACTTTTTCTCAAAACAATAAAATCTAAAAAAAAAAAAAAAAAGAAAGAAAATAAATTTGGGGCTTGGGGGATAAGTGAGAGAAACATTTGCTACCTAGTACCATTTTATAGTGTTTTTTGAATCATTAATTTGTCGGCTATTTAAGCTTTAGAAAATATATAAATAACTGCATCCTGCTCTCTAGTATAGCCATGAATTTAATGTGAAAAAGTGTGTTATGAAATACTGATCAATGCCATTATTTAATCCTACACCACTCAACTCCTGTTCTTTTTGATACCACTAATATTTGAATAAATTTGATCCTTAGAAAGAGAGCACAGTTTTATCCCAGAGGTCCCTACATCCCAGACTCCACAATCAGGTACTGTGGACACACACAGCCCCAGTGTACGGTGACTGTAGTGGCATGGGCCAGGCTTTGGAGGAGACAGAGCTGAGTTTGAATGCTGCCCCTATTGCTCATTGGCTGTATTAACATGGTTGAGTTGCCTTACCTTTCCAAACCTTGATTGCTTGGTCTGTGAAATGGAAATAGTAACTGTCTATTGCTGCGTCGTGAAGTTGACTTTGGCTGATGTGCCATACGATTTCAAGTGTTTAAGGATCAAACTCATGAATAACAATGACTGTTCTGTGGCCCACCACATAGGTGTCCCAAATGGCCTGTGACAGCGTCATGGTTGAGCTGCATGAACTCACCTCTGTGCCTTGTGTCACTAACACACTGAGAAGGGACTCGGGTCCACTGTGTCTTGTCCCTGCTTCCTCCCTGGAGTCTGTCTCTCTTCTTTCTAGCTTGGCCATGTCTCCGTCTAAGGTACCTTTGACTGAGCCTTGAGAACGCACCTCTTACCCTCTTTTGTGTCCAAAGTCTCTGGCGGCTTTTCGGACAGTCCCAGTTATTTTCTCATGCTTGAGAGAAAGGGGTTCCTTTAATATTGGGCTGAGGGAGCCAGTCTCTGGTGTCTGGAGCACCTGGGACCTGGTGACAATTGCACTTATCTTGCGGGGCTTTGTGTCAGGGGCACAGGGAAAGGTTAGTCTCTTTTCACTCTTCTTTCTCCCGCTATCACTTACCCGGGGAAAAGGTCAGCCCCCTCTACTGACTCTTCATCAGCATGAATTTGGCTTGCTGTATTTACCATCAAATTTATATAAAATGCATTGCATAATGTTTATCTGTGTCGTGCCAACTGTTTACTTAAGTACCTACTGGCACCCTTACCAAGTGACATCAAAGGCTCTGAGGTGCTTTATAGTCAGTCTAAGAAATGATAGAAGGTTCAGGTTTATATGTGTTTATGTACTTTAATGGGAGAAAAATTCCTATATGGTTAATAGCTTAGTTGCTATGGTGAGATAGAATGCTTTTTGACAAAGTTTCTCTTTAAAGTCAAAGATTAAACCTTCAAGGAGGAGGGAAAACAAGGAGGAAAAAAAAAAACCCACAAAAAAAACTCCAGACTGTGGTAGGCTAGATTTCTCTCAGATATTATTGCCGCTCTGTCTCTACAGCCCAGCATAACAGCTGGTGAGTAGGGAGAAACTGGAGAAAGATCTTTTTTGCCTTTAATCCAGTATGCCGTTTTCCTGTGCCCGTTTTACTGTAATTCTCAGCGGCTGTGGGACAAAGGCTGTTGACTGATACATGCAATTACCTCCTCTAATATTGCTCTCAACTGTCGGCCCTGACTGACAAAAGTGGATGAGGTTTAGTCAAGGTCTGGGAAAACACTCTGTTAATAAAAGCCATGCTCATCTCTGTGATCACCTCCCTCCCTCAGCCCTTTTCATCTGTTTTCTGGAAAGATAAGGCCTGGTGATGGAAAGTTAAAAAGTGGTGCTGAACTTGAACGTTTGCAACGCTGCCACCATTTACCTTCCCACATTCTCCGCAGTGTGGTGTGTGTGTGTGTGTGTGTGTGTGTGTGTGTGTGTGCGCGCGCGCGCGTGCAATTAGCATCTGAAATGCGGAAAATCTGTTTGGGTCGTGGGCCAGGGTTTTCCCAGAAAGAATAAGAGGCTGTTTTAGGAAGCTAAACCAGATCCATATTGGTTTCAGCCCTCATTTAGTCTTTGTAGGCAAGAGAAAGCAGGGTCCGTCGATGCTCCAATTCCTAGCAGACGGGGTGCACAAACAAAACCAGGATTGATGAACTATAAATGGAAACCTCCTTCCCACTGATGTGTGCTGGACTTTCATGGAGCACCACAATTAGAATAAGGGAGCTAAATCCTTGTGGGGGGCCCCTGGGCAGCCCCAAGGTTGATGAGGGTATATTTAGTGAGAAGCTCACCATCACCAAACCCCTATCCATTCTGTGTTTAGAAAAATTCATAGTTCACGCAGATTGAGGATAAGATCACAGAATTGAGGACGGTGTATTTTTTTTTTTCTTTTAAGATTAATTTTGTTTGAGAGAAGGTGGAAGAGAGAGAGAAAGAGAGAAGGGGGGAGGGCCCAGAACTGTCTCCATAGTTGTGACATGGTTTTAGTCACACAGGTGATGTGGGACTGCCGTGGGGCAGAAACTGAACTGGGGGCCTCCCACATGGGAGGCGAGAACCTTCACAGCTGAGCCATCCTGATAGTTACCAGTTGTGCCATAGCTCAGCATATGGGTTTGCATGGGCCAAGGTCAGGATTTGATCCCCGGACCTCATGGTTGCAAAGCAAGAGTTCAATGTGCTGAGCTATCCTGGCATCCCCAATGATGCATTATTTGCAAGGGTGGTTTGGAATACTGGAGTGGAAACTTCAGCATGGGACGATGTCATTATAAAAACTGAAAACTGTGTGGATTAGACTATTTCCTTGTCGTTTGAAAGGCCTGCTGGCCAAGGTGCAGACTGAGGCCAGTTCTTGTGAGAGGCCTGGCAGTTCTTGGCAGGGAGTTTCTTTGGTTGGTGAGAGTGCGCTGAGGGGGTTGGGGCTGACGAGGTGGTGGTTTATTCACATGAGCATTGAAGGTGGCGGTTTATTCACATGAGCTAGCTGAGATTGAAGGAAGTCTGCTCCATTATCAACAGAGTGAGGGGGCTTTGTCCTATCAGTTTTCCCCTGTGTTGGCACTCGATTTTCATAATATAATTTGTATTATTAATAGTAGCAGTAGCATGGCAAGATTACCCCTATGCAGTTATCATAGAGAACCAAGGGCCATGCTTCTGAGGAACTGTTACCTGTGATTTGAGAGCCAGGGCACGACATAACTTTCTCTTTCCAACATCTGCAGACCCTTTACTAAAAGCTGTTTCTCTTAGAGACAAGCCTGCCTGCCACCCCACCCTGCCCCACTGTCATCCTTGTGGAGACTGCAGCATGTTGCCACCTCTTTGCTTTCAGTAGGGTCTCAGAGAATGTCAGCTGCAGTCAGGTGGGAGCAGGAATCTGCTTCAGCAGACTTTTCGTGCACCCCTGCTGTGTGCCAGCAAATGCGCCCAAACTATGGGCATGTTAAGAAAAGAGACTCATTGCCAAGGAGCCCTGGCCTGCGAGCAGAGAGTGCATTTCAGCCTAAGGTGGCAAAATGCCGAAGTCCTACAAGGGAAGTGAGTGCCGTGAAGGCAAGGAGGAAGAGGACATAGTCAAGCACACCTAGGTTGGGGATGGCTTTCTGGGAGAAAGAGATGCCTAGCTGAATCATGTGAAGTGGAATGCCTGTAGTTTTTTGTTTTTCTTTAAGGTTTATTTTACTGTTTAAGAGGAGAGAGAGAGAAGAGGAAAGAATCCAGAGCAGTCTCCATAGCTGTACGTCATTAGTTGTGACATGGTTTCATTCCACACAGGTGGATGTGGGGCCACGTGGAGTAGGAACTGAAATGGGGGCCTCCTGCATGAGAGGCAAGAACCTTCACCATCATCCCGGAGATTACCAGTTGTGCCCCAGTTCAGTATATGCGTGTGTACAGGCTGCGGTGGGATATGATCATTGGACCTTTGGTTGCAAGGCAAGCGCTCAACCTATTAAGCTATGCTGGCATCCTCAATACCTATATTTTTTATATCCAGAAAATAGAACAAGTGGTAACTGGTTAACTATGGAAGGGAAGAAGTATAGGGCCCCGGCCCATGTGGACCCACATGCTGAGCTGAGGTGTGCCCCCAGTTCAGTTCTTAACAGGACCTATGCGGGAGGCTCCCAGCCCAGTTCCTGCCCTGCGCAGCCCTGTGCCCACCTGTGGAGAGAAACTATATGGAAACTAATGTCGACTATCGAGACTGCTCTGGGCCCTCCCCCTTCTCTCTGTCTCTCTCTGTCAAAAATCAATAAAATAAATCTGAAAAAAAAATCACCTAGAAATTTAAATAAAATACAGATGCCAAGTCCCCTTTTCTGATCTACTAAATAATCATCTCTGGCAACAGAGAGGGAGCATCTGAATTTTTCCAGTAAACAAAAAAAATACTAAATGA
>PVKE010023124.1:0-24946 GCA_004027555.1 Craseonycteris thonglongyai
GAATTTTTTAGGTACCGCATGTATGGAATGCTGCTATCAAAAGTTGGGTCTGGAAATTTATTTTCTTCATGAGCCTATATCTCAAAAACTTAATAAGTGATTTAAAAAATAAAAAATAGTTTTGAACATATATTTTACTTATCTACCCATACCTCGCTGGAATGCACCTTATACTGAAACACAGTGTATAAACATAGTACCATATTTTCCGGGGTATAAGACGACCGGGCGTATAAGACAAACCCCTAATTTTACAGTTAAAACATAGGTTTAAGCCTATATTCGCTGTATAAGACTACAGCCTCGGAAGTGGGGGATAGTCTTATACAGTGAATATAGGCCTAAACCTATGTTTTAACTGTAAAATTAGGGGGTCGTCTTATATGCCGGGTCGTCTTATACGCCGAAAAATACGGTATGCATTTCACACCCCTTCTTCCCCCTTAGACTACGCCTATGACAAGTCAATCGCGACACACTTTTAAGATAAAAAGCAGATCTTATATACAGAAAAGTTGGCCACCGCTGTTATAGAACACTGTTTCCCCATCAGCATTCAAAACTTGAAAACCACAATTTCCTGTGCACAACTGCCCTTGTTCCCTTCAAAGCCAGAGTAAGAGGGAATGGCCCAAAGGTAACTATGCCTCCCAGTATGAATTACTAGTCGTGTGTTCTCTAACAGTTGTGAATAATTTGCCACTACCCTCCAACAAATGCAACTGTAACGAGTAACTCTCCACAAATTTTAAATACTTTTCATCTTTAGACATTCATTTCAGCTTCTTTCCTTACACATAAAGCAACGTGCCACTCCCCACCAGTGCCCCTTACACTTCCCTCTCTGTACGACTTCGCTGCCTACAAAACTCATTCTTTTACTCCCTTATCAAATACGCAGTGAGGGCCTACCATACATATGCCAGGCGTTGCTGGGCATAAAGTGAGAAAGAAAAACACTCTCTCACGGCACTTCCAGGTTAGTGGGATAGGCAAACTGACACAGGGCAGGAAGGAAAAGAGCATGGCATTGACTAGGGGCCACCAGAGAAAGCTTCCCCCCTGCTTCTGGAAGTCACATCAGAACTGACCTCTGTCAGAAGGGTAGGAGACACTGGGGAAATGAGAGCAAAGGCTGGAAGCAGCAAGGACGCCAGGGAGGAGGAGAGCGTGCACCACGGCCAGGGCCAGGAGGGCCCTTGGAGGAACACAAAGCAGGCCCGGGTACTGGTGTAGGGTGAAAAGAAGACTACTGGTATGTAACATGAGGCCAGGCAGGTGAGCAGACCAAACTACCCAGGGAGTTGCTGGTCCGTTAGCCACTACCCAAAGAACATCTGAAAAGCACTGGACTGTGATACAACCATTCATTCATTCATTCATTCATTCATCCACTCAAAAGCATATTTGCTGAGCAATGACATAACAGGAACTCTCCAAGGATCCAAGGAGTCAGGAGTGAAGAAGACAGACGAAAGCTTTTGCCCTCACGGAGTTCATACTGATGAGAGAAGACAGACAGTAAACAAGTAAAATATATAGTATGTGCCGAGACCCAGAAAGGAGAAAATGGACATGAGGCTCCAGGTTGGGGGAGGGGGTTCGGGACAAGGGGAAGAAGTCACGATTTAGCGGGGTCACACCATCTGAACTGACCAGAAGGAGGTGAAGAATGTGGCCATCACATGCATTACACAAAGGCCTTGAGGAGACTGCTCAGCATCCTGAGGAATCACAGAGGCCGATGTGAAGTCTGACAGACAAGGCAGAGACAGCAGGGAGGCAGGTCATCCAGGGTCTGGTAGGTAAGAACCCTGTCCTTCACTCTTGGGATGGGAAACCTTTGAAAGGTTTTACAGAGAGAAGGTTTGCAATCTGACTTCTCTTTAAAAACGATTGTTAGATATTCGAGTGTATCTCTAGATTATATACAGATACATGAGTCTGGAGTTAGGGGGAGAAGTAAAGTCTGAAGACATAAATTAAGAAGTAGTGTCCAGATGGATTCAAAGCCATGAAACCACTCATGGAGGGCAAGTAGGTAGAAAAGAGGAGATGTCTGAGAACTGGGACATTTCAATATTAAGAGGTTGGGGAGATGAGGAACAGCCATGTAGACAGAAGATGAGTGGCTAGGGTGGTCACAGGAGGTTTACTACGAAAAAATTCCACTGAGTGTAGCATCTAAAACAGATTGGATGAACAGGAACAGAGTTAACAAGAAAGACCAAGTCTCTGAAAGTTGTGACACAAACAGGCCTGAGAGCTGGGCCTAGGGAAGGATTTCTAAGACAGCGTCCATTGTGGAAGTGTACACAAATGCCCACAAGAATGGTAAAGGCCAGTTTTTCAAAAAGCAGCTTACTTCTCAGGGGGAAATCTGAACATGCTCCATTGCCTACTCTCTGGATAAACACAACTTTAAGATACCAACCCTATGCAATTTCTTAAATGCCAGCCCTCCTAACTGGGTCTCTTTGTCAGTCATTCCCTGCAATATTTTGACAGCTATGCAGAAACTAGTATTGCAGTCCAGGTGACAGAAGTTGGGTTAGGACCTCAGGATGAGGTACTCAACGAGCAGTATACTGTCAGGCTTTATGAATGGTCTAGAATATAGGAAAGGGAAATAGAAGGAGGAATCAAAGATGACTCCTAGGTTATCTGGTGTACAACACTGGATCGAAGATGATGCCATTCAATTACTCAAGGAGAAAACCCGGTGGGGGAAGATTATAGTAATAAATTCAGTTTTGGACAATGCAAAGAGCCTGCAAAGGCAGCTGCAACTAGATGAGCCTGCACAGGAGGCTAAGAAAAGGTAGCTAAAGAGGTGAGAGGAAACCAGGAAAGTGTGAGTGACAGAATCCAATGCAAGACAGTGTTTCAAGAAGGAGGAAGAAAGCAACCATGTTAATTATAATGACAGTTCATATTTTTAAAATATGTCTTTAACTGATGACAGATCATCTTTGTTTGGCCAGCACATATTTTGGTCCTACTGATTTCTACCAAAGCTTTCTATGAATATAGTTAATAAAACCATCATGTCACAATTTTGTCATTTGTTAACATCTTTCTAATAAGCTATTCAAAAACTGTCTAATTGTAAAAAGCAAAAATGATGAAAACATTTTGGATAGAACGATAGAGATGACATTGAAATGATTTTGGAAAGAACACAAAATTGGAGTCTCTATCATAGTCCTGCTTTGACCTTTATCTAGACTTAGGACAGGACTTTCTGAGCTTTGGTTTCATTATCTGTTCAGTGTTGGGGGGCAGGGGGGGAGGGGCACGTATGCAGTGACCAAGACAGGAAGCAATAAACTCGTTGATCTATATACCATAACACCTCCACAAAAGCTTAGAGTTCACAATAATTTTATGGAAATATCGCGGTAAATATACGTATTTAAGTCACACATTTTCAAGAGTAACCTTTATATGGTCATGAAATGAATTACTACCAGAACCATTTGATTTGGTTTGGCCATTTCTCAGACCAACCAGATACTCTGACAGCAACGAAGTCTATTCTTTAATGGAAGATACTGAGAGAACATTTACTGATTCCCTAACATAGAGCCAGATACTAGAGACTAGTTTACTTCTGGTATATGTATATATGTTCTTAAGAATTTAATATTAATTCAAGAAAAACACTTTCTTGTCCATCCAAATTAAATGGTATTTAAATGGTAATCAATCTGTTCATTTAGTTTAATCTGAAATAAGAGTTCAGCTGATTTCCCATATGATGACAGGGTATGGTAGGAGCATAGTATTCATTAAGTGAGTGAACGAAAAGACCGTATTTTGCTGGGCTTGAAATTCTGCTGAAAAATTACATCTAAATGTAGCCAAATCACCACATTCTCCCTAATTATAATATTTCCAGGGTTCACAGTTACAGAGATAAGATCCAATTCCATTCAAAGCAAAACATGCATAAAATTTGTAGCAATGCTAAGTATGAAAGACTTACTATTTGCTTCAAGCATAATAAAGAAGAAAGTCTACACTAACACCATTATCTTCTAATGTACTACTACTACAGTACTTCTCCCTTGTCCACACAGGTTGCTCTCCAAGACTCCCAGTGGATGCCTCAAACCATGGATAATATCAAACCCTACATATACCATGTTTTTTCTTATACATACAAATCCATGATAAAAATTTAATTTATAAATTAGGTACAATAAGAGATTAATGACATCTAATAATAAAATAGAACAATTATAACAATATACTTTATTTGGATAGAGACTGGAAAGAATTTAAACCAAGCTTGTCCAACCTGAGGCCCTCGGACCACAGGCAGCTTTGAATGGGGCCCAACACAAATTCATAAACTTCCTTAAAACATTGTGAGATTTCTTTGAGACTTCTTTCTTTTTTTGGCTCATTGGCTATTGTGTTAGTGTATTTTATGTGTGGCCCAAGATCATTCTTCCTCTTTCAATGTGGCCAGGAGAAGTCAAAAGATTGGACACTGCTGATCTAGTCAAACTACTGAGTCCCTATTGCCTCTCTGTCTTCTGATTTTTCACACTTTGACCTTGACAGTCTCAATGTGTGGAATGTCTCTGCATTAGAAACTTCTTCCCACTCAGTCCCAGTAGCCAAATCCTACTCATCTTTAAAGGCTCAAATATTATCATATCCATGAAGCTTTCTTATAGCTCCATACTTAAAAGAAATATTATTTTTTCCTTAACAGCCTGTATGAGCAGTTTACCTGTTCCTCTTTATGATATGTATCATGGTTCTCCCTTAGACTTAGTTAGCTTACTTGTATTTTTATAGTGTAGATGTATATATACACATGATAGACAGATAGATGATAGGTAGGTAGGTAGGTAGGTAGATAGAAATAATAGACAGATGATGACAGACAGATAGATAGAGACAGATATTGATAGATGAGACACACAGATGATAGGTAGGTAGGTAGATAGATAGATAGATAGATAGATAGATAGATAGATAGATAGATAGATAGATAGGAGTAGATAGATAAACATACTCTTTATGGATAGACTAGGTGTCAACTAAAATTTGCTGTACCCGTGAAGCCTCACGTAATGTCTTAACACAGAATAACTAGTCATTAAATGAAAAAGTATAAAATGAGTTCCTATCATATATTGCTTTGCATACAATTTGCATAATGAAATGAATAAAACCATATGATATGCATGCTCAAGTCAGTACAAACTAAGTCATCAACTACATAGATATTTAGCTCTTTGAATCTTTGCTCTCTATTGCACAGTAATCTTAATGGAGGGAATGATCTAACACAAACTTACAGTTAAGTGTCCTTCATGATGATCTGGGAAATGAATGAATAAGTACTCTGTGGCTACCAGTTGCATTATGGAGTCACCTAGGAATTCCATCCTCTGGTTGTGGCCTCTGAAAAAAGAAACATCAATGTAACAAAATCAATAAGCATTTACAGATTTCAAAAACAAACAAAAATTTTAAAAAGGCATGAATTTTTAAAGGCAATGTGTTCATCTTGCTTTCAAGCACAAAACTACAATTCTCTAAGACCCCACAACTGAGAAGAAAGTTGATCAATATAGACTGAGCTTCAAGAAACAGTAAATTGAGTACTATCTAAGAATTAAACAATTGCTAAAATAAAGACTGGTAAATAGTGCCTGGCCAGAAGCTGATGAGTATCAGTTGAAAGATAAAGTAAGTACAAACAACAATCTTGTATATACAGTCTTACTACAGACAAAACAAGGCAAAAAGGTCCAAGAATTTTCTTTGCTAAATCTTTACCTCTTTCCTGAAATATACACTCCATTATTCAAATCTGGAATCCAGTTAAGGACACTAAACAGAGTCTATGACAAGATTCTTTAAATAAAGTTTGTGAATATTTAATTTAGGGGAGGGGAGTAGAAAACTGAATAAAAAAATAACACACAAAGAAACATTTTGGTTATTTTCTTAGTAATTACAATTGTTCATCTTCAAATCACTCATCCAGAGCAGAGCAGGCAAAATTCAGCCCTGTTTTTATAAATAAAGTTTAACTGGGACCTAGCCATATTCATTATTTTATAGTTTTTCTATGGCTGCTTTTATGCTACTATGTATGGCCAAATCAAATCACTGTGACAAAACCACATGACCTATAAAGCTTAAAATATTTAAAATCTGTCCCTTCATAGAAAAAGTTTTTGCTTCCTTCACACTTCTCTTATACTCTATGAAGAAATTAGATGTATAACAATGAGACTGAAAATATTGGATTGGCGCATATCCCCTGATCCATACCAGTGTCTGGCTATTCATCCTTCTCACAGTTTCCTAGAATATGTTTGAACTCCCAATTCCTTTGAAGGACACACAGCAAAGATATGGGATTGCCTGTCTAAATGGTCACAATGAGACTACATGAGGACTTCTGACTCACAGGGTCAGATGGTTAAATCCCACAGTTCTCAATGTGAATGCTCTTGCCAGAAGTCGAACATGAGTAAAAATTACTCCAATTGTTTCTTCAAACTCAGTAAGTTTCTGCAGAACTGGAGAAGTCTCAATCAGTTGTCGATCAGTATTTGGCTCTTGTAGCTACAGGAAAAGAGAAATAAATAAAATTCATGTGCAGTGTTTGGTTACAAGAGTAATTATCAAGTCTAAGTAGTGTTTTATAAATTTCTTCTCCAATGAACAGAAATTTCTGAAATGCCTATAAAACATAGAAGTTTCTTTCTCATCCCTTATAATGGCAAACAAACCTAATATTTAAAGAAGGTTCAAATAATATTTTCCAATCTTCTTTCAAATTTTAAGATCAAGTACTGTATACAGATAATTCAAAATCCCAAGTATTATATTAACTCTCCAAGGAAGAGGAAAGTTGAAGAACTGCTAGTAGAAAAAATATATATCTAGTAACACAGTGGTGTTCAAACCTTAGTGTTCATCAGAACCCTTGCAGGGCTTGTTGAATGCACAGGGCCAGGCCCTGCCCCAGACTTTCTGATTCAGTATGTGTGGAGGAAGGACCGAGAACTGGCCTTTTGATAAGTTACCAGGCAACATAGATGCTGCTGGTCTATAGACGGCCATTGGAGAAACACAGCATTAGAAGGAATGTGACCACTGTGTACCTTCTAGGAGCCAACCTATCAGTAAAACTGTACTCAGGGGAAGCCGGGATGGCTCAGTGGGTTAAGTGCTCACTTTGCAGCCCCAGGGACCGAGGATCGAATCCCGGCCCCGGTCCCGGTCCCGGCCCCGGCCCCGGCCTATGCGGACCCATATGCTAAAATGGGGAGTGACCCCAGTTCGGCCCAGTTCTTGCCCTATGCAGCCCCATGCCCACCTGTGGAATAAAACTATGTGGAAAAACCAATGATGTACAACTATGGAGACTGTTCGGGGCCCTTCCCCTTCTCTCTGTCTCTGTATCTCTCTCCCTCTCTCTGTCGAGAATAATAAAAAAATTAATTTAAAAAAAACACACAAAAAAACTGGACTCAGTTTATAATGGAGATGATTATACCACTAGCTGATCCCCGTAACAACGAGCCTTTAACAACTGGCAGAGAACAAATACGTAAATTGTAGTTAACACGTTGCGTAAGGCGGGGTTTAAAACCCTCATACCCCTCTGTTCCGGCAGGTATTTAAATGAGACCACATTGAAATGAATTCTTCTCTTTAAAATACTATTGCTTCCATATTATTTATAACTTTTCAATAAAATTCTTTGTACTTACGTAAATTTATCCATTGATAATATTTGCTCATTATATATCAACCAAACCTCATTAATTAAATAAATCTTGCAAAACATAAAAGGTCAAGTGTAAAAACAATAATTCTCGTTACCCGTCCTTAACGCATGGCTCAGAAAAAACGAAGATTCTCGTGATCCGTACGCAATGTGTTAAAATGAACATTTTCCACAACTTTGGGCAATTTCACATTAACAAAATATTTGTAAAGTACTTTGAATTAATGCCATTTATTACTATACAGCAGGGGTGTCCAACCTTTTGGTTTCCCTGGGCCACATGGGAAGAAGAATTGTCTTGGGCCACACATAAAATATACTAGCACTAATGACAGCTGATGAGTTAAAAAAAAAAACAACAACCTCATAATGTTTTAAGAAAGTTTATGAATTTGTGTCGGGCCGTGTTCAAAGCCATCCTGGGACGTATGCGGCCTGTGGGCCACAGGTTGGACAAGCTTGCTATAAAGCCTCTAATGACAGAGTTCAATCACTAATGATTATTCTTTATGCTACACATACATGCATATACAATAATATGTATATATGAGTATACATATACACTCATACGTATACATATCTGTACAAAGGCTGTCCGGAAAATATCCAGCCATGTATTATGAAAAATAAAGGATTTACGGCTGCATTTTTTCCAGACAGCCTTCGTAAATCTCCAAAGTAAAATAGAAATAAAAGCAAATACCGTATTTTCTGGCATATAAGACGACCCCCTAATTTTACAGTTAAAACATGGGTTTAGGCCTATATTCGCTGTATAAGACTACAGCCTCGGAAGTGGGGGGTAGTCTTATACAGTGAATATAGGCCTAAACCTATGTTTTAACTGTAAAATTAGGGGGTCGTCTTATACGCCCGGTCGTCTTATATGCCGGAAAATACGGTAATAGTAAGAATGTTTAAAGCAACTGAGAAAAAAAGATGTCACCACATGTAGATCTTTTAAATTCTAAACTCTTGAGTAAAAAATTATCACACTAACCTAAAATTTTAATTTATAATATGTTTCATGCAATCTGAATCAAAGCCATCACTTTCTAAGATCTAAATTAGGTTACAATTTAGTAAATGTTAATTTAGTACTTGCTCTACTTTGGAATAAGCCCAGACCTGCTTCCATATTATATTCTCTATGACAGTGGGCATGTGGATATACTGCAATCAACACAGGCTTTGAATATCACTCTTTGGGGAGCGAGGGGGCACCAAACCACAATCACACAAGCAGGTCTTCCTGCCTCATAAGGCAGGATGTGCCCCAGTGCTTCCCTACTCCAGACCACATCAATGCAACATACGGGATCCTTTTACTATCTGTTCCAAAGTTGTCCAGTTCTGACACCCCAGCTTAAAGTCATAGTAATGCCACTGAAGGGAATCTAAGGATAAAAGCAGGAGAGGGAGAAAAAGACAAACTAAAGTAGCACAAATACCCAGTTATAAAACTCACTGCAGACCAGAGGCCACACTTACCTGGAGTGGGTGGAGAGGATAATTGAGCCAGACTTCTCGCAGGTCCTAGAAAATGGAATGATGTCTTTAATGCTCCAGGGAGCCATTTAACACACTCTAGAGCACTAAATAAAACGCCACAAGGTGAAATACGGAACTATTTCAGATGCTGACTCCACTTATTGCAAATTCAATAGTGCTAGCAAACTAATTCCTTTTAAGTGTATTCACCACTCAACTGGCCTATAGTGACTCTAATTAGCCTATCAAGCTGGGGAGGAACACAGCCACTTCCACCCACCCAGGAGTCATAGACACCTTTTAAAACTAAGTTACAGACTGGCTTAACCTAATACACTGGATTCAGTTGCTGTTTTTAATCATATTTTTTAGTTTACCATTCCCCAGAAATGTGCATCAGCTGTGCCTTTTTAAATTAAAACTCATCTCAAATGTCCTTTATTTCAGGTACTCATTCATTATCACAGCTATTTTAAGATGAGTGGAAAACTTCCCATAACGAGCTCCTAAACTCTTAGTTCTACCGGACCACACTTCTACTGCAGGTCACTACAGATGTTTACTTGAAAATTAGGAATAAGTGGACTTTATGAAGAAGCCCAGTACATTATTTACCCATTGAGTTAAATCTAGAGGTGGTTGTAATTAGAACTTTCTCAGGATTAAAGTAGTTTTCCTTCAGTTTTAGATTCTAGGAGCCTCTGAATCTAATTTCTGGCCGTTACGTTAGGTTTTTTGAAATAAATGATAAAAGACTTAAAAAGAAAAAAAAAAATTTTTTTTTAATTTGGGGGCTGGAAGAAGTATAGGAAGATTTATTACCACTATGACACACATAATGATAACAAAGTGAAATAAAATACCTGACATTTCTGTACAACTTACATCTTAATTAAATACACTTAAGAGTTATTTTTTGCCTATCTTTTAAAAAATGCTAACTATCAATAACCTTTCCCTTGCTTCCCAACGTGGGTTCAACAGGATGGCCCCAACAAAGAAGGGTGGTGAGAAGAAAGGTTGTCCTGCCATCAATGAGGTAGTGACCAGAGAACACACCACCAACATTCACAACCGCAAACATGGAGAGACTTTCAAGAAGCATGCCCCTTGGGCACTCAAAGAAATCCGGACACTTGCCAAGAAGGAGGTGGGAACCCCAGATGTGCATATTCACACCAGATTCAACAAAGCCATCTGGGCCAAAGGAATAAGGAAAGTCCCATACCATATCCGAGTGCAGTTGGCCAGAAAGCGAAGGATAAAGAGTCACCAAATAAGCTCTATACACTGGCTACCTACATACTTGTCACCACTTTCAAAATTCTACAAACAATTAATATAAATGCAAACTAACTGCCGACTGTTGAATAAAGTTACAAAACTCCCCCAAAATAAATAAATAAATAAATAACTTTCCCCCTGAATTCTGTGACATGAATTACACCGAATGTCACTCCCTTCTTGCAACTGTCTTCTAGTTTCTCGGTGCTTTCTCTGCCTTCTACCTCCAAATGCACATTTTCCAGACTGCAGCTTCTCACCTGCCCTCTTTATTACATGCTCTTCTGGAGAGATCCCCCGTTCCCACTACTTTAACTACAACCTAAGTTTGGATGACTTATTCAGCTCTCCTGTGGTTTTAACCTCTTCTCCAAGCTATGAGTTCATAACATCATGTGCCTTAATGAGTATCTTTTCCCTCACACCCAAATGACTGAATAATAATTTTTTACCTTTCACTTTAAACTAGGGAGTATGGCCCCATAGCCACACCGCCTGGGTTTAATCCTGATTCCATGTTGGCATGTCTTCTCTCTCAGCCCTTCCTCAAGCAAACACAATACACTACCCACTACAAAGTGTTCTCTGATGCCTCAATGGGCAACGCACTCAAAGCACTAAACCCAGTGCTGGCACACAGAACATGCTACTATTAATAATGATATTAACGGTACGATAAACAGCTACCTCTTCCCACCAACTCCAAAGCTCAAAATTCTCAGGGACTTATGGATTCATCTTTCTCCTTTCTCTGTGTTTTAATTCAAAGACAAAACAGTGATTTCTACTTTGATGTCTGCTGCCACCACTCTTGGTGGAACAGCTTAATTTAGCAACTCCCAACTAGACTATTTCAACTGCATGCATTTCCTGTAATCTACCCTGTACACGGAAGCAGGGTGAGCCACACCTTGGTGTCAGAGAAAAATTCCTAGAAAAGATCTAGATTGGAATTCCAGGTCTACCTTTTACTAGCTTAAGCACTACAGCTTAAGCCTCTTCTTTCAGTTTGCTCTTTTGGAAAATGATCCTTGACTGTTGGGGACATTTGCTCATACAGCATATTTTTATTGAACACTCATTATGTATTAGCTTACTAAGATGAATATGATACTATCTCTGTCGTCAAAGAAGGCTAGTGGAGAAGAATGGAAGGAAATATGTGGAATTTAATAAACTCTAAGTTCTATAATAATAATAGATTTACCAAGTGCTAGGGAGATGCTACCTGGGGGTATCAGATAAAGCTCCAAAGAGAAGGTGACTCTTCAGATGTATCCAGGAAAACGTGAGGAATTAAGTAAATCAGTAGAGGGAGGGAATTAAAAACAGGGCACCATAAATTCACAAATAATATGCCTCAAAGTACATAGGCACAAATGTTTAACTCCTAATACACAGAGCACAGAGGATTTTAGAGCAATGAAAATATTCTGTATGATATTATAATAATGTATACATGTCATTACACATTTGTCCAAACCCAAAGAATGTAAAACAGCAAGAATGAATCCTAAACTATGGACTTTGCATGATTATGTGTGTCAAAGTTCACTGATTGTAACAAATGTACAACTCTGATGGGGGATGTTGATAAATTGAGGGAGACTATTCATATATGGAACAAAAGACATATGGGTAATTTCAGTACCTTCCTCTCTATTTTGAACATAAATTCTTCTATAAAAATTTTTATGGGAAGCCAGGATGGCCCAGTGGGTTAAGCGCTCACTTTGCAGCCCCGGGGACCAAGGATCGAATCCCAGCCCCGGCCCGTGCGGACCCACATGCTGAACTGGGGAGTTCCCCCAGCTCAGTTCTCTCTCTGTCTCTGTATCTCTCTCTCTCTCTCTCTCTCTCTGTCAAAAACAATAAAAATAAATCTTTTAATAAAAAAAAAAAATTTTTTTAATTAAATTTAAAGAACAAAGATTGTTCAAGACTTATTTTATTGATTTTTGATAGAGAGAGACTGAGACGGAGACAGACAGAGAGAAGGGGGAGGGCCCAGAGCAGTCTCCATAGTTGACATTAATTTTCCATATAGTTTCACTCCACAGGTAGGCACAGGACTGCGTAGGGCAGGAACTGGGCCAGGAGCCTCCCACATAGGTCCCGGCAAGAACTGAACTGGGGCACACCCCAGTTCAGCATATGGGTCTGCATGGGCTCGGGCCGGGATTCGATCCTCGGTCCCCGGGGCTTCAAAGCGAGCGCTTAACCCATTGAGCCATCTCAGCTTTCCCAAGATTGTTCTTTAGAAATATAAAAATTAAAAAAGGCGGTTCCTAGAATAGTACTAAGCGTGAGTAAAAAGAAAGGAAACTAAAAAAACAGGCAGGAGTCCCATTATGAAAACTATCAAATGCTATGCTAAACGTATAAACTCCGGCCATCAGCAAAGAAATCAAAAATTTTAAGCCAGAAAGACCATAAACAAATCTGTGCATTACAAAGAACACTAAATGTAGCATGAATGATGTACCAGAGTGGTAGGGAATGACAGGCAATTAAATATTTCAAGTGAGTGATGAAGACAAACATTAAAGTAGTAGAATAGCCAAGAATGAACTAATTCAAGAGAGATTAGGGATAAAATTGATAGTTTACAACTAGATGAATACAGGGAGGAAAAAGCTTAAGCACAAAAGAAGATCCTAAGGTCTCTGGTTTAGATCATAAAAATACAGGCAAAGTACATTTTGGGGCTAAGGTGATGAGTTAAAATGCTAAACCTGTTGAAATGGGGTATCTAAGGAACATCCAAAGAATCTGCCTAGCAGCAACTTGAAAAGACACTTCTTCCAATTTCTAGATACTCAGACCAATGTGTAAAAAGTAAAAAAGGGTACGAGGGGTGGAAGAATAGGAAAGCTTATACAGTAATCACTCCCTAACTTCCTAAGAGGGTCATTGGATGATCAAATTAAAACAGTGGCTCTGAATGTACTGGGTAAACCATGAAGGGTTACACACACCTAAAACATGGAATTGACAAAAACTATCTGGGAACAAAAGAGTCAAAGTCAGTTCTGGATGAGAAAGAAGCAGCCTGCTGTTACAGGGCTGGGAGGATGACAGAGATAAAGCCAGATGCAAAGGTAACAGGGAACCATGTTTCCCTCAAGGTCTGACAGCAGCTGTAAAAAGCCCAACTACCCGTCTTTGAAGGACAACTGCTTTCCTACCCGTGCTGTCCTGTGACCTGCTGTGCCATGTCTTACTCCACAAATAAAGATTACTGGGGACACACACTGCCATCAGCTCCTGACTGTACCCAGTCCCAAATTAATCCCTTGCTTCTTCTAATCCAGCCTCAGACAAGGCACCCAACCAAGAACTAATCCCCGATTCCCTGGCCTTCCTCAGCACCAGCCCAGGCCTCCCCAAGGCCACCCGCCTCCCCCTGAGGAGTGCCCTCCCTCACTGCATGGACTCAGAATTTCTGACTTCGTTGGCCTACAGGTTTATCCTTGGTTGTCTTTGGCTGATTAGACTTTCATAATACCATTACTCAAAAAAAAAAAAAAAAAAGTAAAATGGTTCGCCACCATCTCTCACAAACTACAGCTAACAGATATAAACCAATATGCAGATGTCAAATGAGTTAGAACATCCATGTGTATACACTTGAACATGCTGATGTGGAAAGACCATTTATTACTAAGCCCTGTTCCATTTCATAAAAGGCACACTAAAATGATTTCTGAATCTCAGCCGTGCCACGTGTAAGATAATGTTCAGACTCTGCTTTTTCATTTAGTCATTTATTCATTTCATGCCTTTAACAAATATTTATTAAACACTGCACATGCCCGCACTGCACTCGCTACTGGAAACAGAAGATAAGCTTGCTAAGTAGACACATGGGAGAGAAGCAGTTTAAAGAGAGAAAAGAATCTACACAAAAACTGATGCAATTAAAAACACAAGGAGTAAAGCTGCATATAATTCAGGAGAACAGGACAGAGTGAATGCGGAATGCAGTAAGATAGGAGAAAGAGCAGAGAGTAGGTGAGGGTGGGTGAGGGTTTAAAGGGTGAGGCACACAGAGGTGAGACTGGAGGGAGGAAACAAAGTGAAGACAAGACAGTTGAAATTGTCAATAAAAGATAGAGGCTAGAACAAAGATATTTTAAGATTTGAGAAAAGGACTGAAAATGCATGCCATCTGTTACAGATATGAATCAGGATGCATGTGTGTTTTTAGATGTAGGACAAAACAGAGGGGACAAAGAACATCTGTAGATTTATTTTCCCATTAGGAGGAAATTCAGACATATAAAATCATCAGATATCTGTATAAAAACAGACTTAAAAAAATCAAATCCTCAGATATGAACATCTTTCAGGTCCCGTTTTTCAAAACTATTGATTCCTTTTTGTTAAAACTATCCTAATACAGTAATAACATCTGAAAGCCACTTAAGCTGAAGGCTGTACAAAAGCTTAAACCACTGGCTTCCTACGTTCTTTATGGCTCCACAAGGGCTATTTCATTCAATTATAATGACATTTCAATTTGGAATACAGAGCTGCCTCGCCTCTCTCTTTAAATGTTAAATTGACTTGTTTTGGTATAAAAAGCATCCAGTATGTTCTATTACATGCAGGATTAAAAAGGTAACTTTAGCAATTTTCATAGCTTAATACTTTAGTAACAACAGAAACTATTTCAGAATCTATCATTTTTTCTTAAACTATAATTTGCTTTTTTCAAAAAAAGTACTTCCATACACTTTATTCATAACCTCATCAGAAACTCCCTACAAAATGACTTTCTAAAATAAATATACATTTATCTGATCTACATAATCTACATCAAAGCAAATCATAATCAGAAAAGCCAAATAAATGGCTAAATCTTCAACTAAGCCTGCATGTGGCAGGTACCCAACGATTATGAAACAGAAAAATCATAATTAACCTCAAGATACTACAATACAAAGCAAAGCCCGCCCATATTTGTATTCATATTTCATTTACAAATGACCATGAAGAAAGATGGGGATTCAGGTAGAAGACAAACTCTAGTGTCAATGTTCATAGACCTCTCCCGTCTGCAATAGAGTTGCATAAGCTATTTTTGATGTATTAATACTTGTTCCTCCTACATGCTCTTTAAACAAAGACTAATTGATATAAAATCTTCTGTAATGATATATAACTGAGAAAAACCAAATGAGTCAAAATAAATACCGGATCATTAAAG
This sequence comes from Craseonycteris thonglongyai, assembly GCA_004027555.1. Classification (NCBI taxonomy): domain Eukaryota; kingdom Metazoa; phylum Chordata; class Mammalia; order Chiroptera; family Craseonycteridae; genus Craseonycteris; species Craseonycteris thonglongyai. The sequence goes on from PVKE010023124.1 coordinate 15,759, forward strand.
AGTAAGCGTCCAAATAACTGTTTGGCTTCCTCCAGGCTTCCCTCCAAGTAAACAGCTCCTAGACAAAAGGAAGAGAATGCCCAAAGGGAGGCTGCATTAATACTCAGAGAAAATTACATGTCTCTATAAAAAGCCAAGAGGCAAGCCAAAGCCCACTCACAGAGATAACCGACACGATCAGAAGCGATTGTCTTAACTGCAGTACTTTCCCTCCTTCAGCTATATTTATATTGTAAGTGAGACTGAAATATGGAATTCCATTTACTAAAATCTAAACCCAATATTGTAAATAAAAGAGGCCAAATATGAACTATCATGAAAGGTATGTGTATGAACCTTCCTATGCACAAATATGTGACTTTATCAAAAGGTTATATTTTATTTTCTAGATAGCTTGTTTCAGACCATAGATAAAATCTGAGTTCAGATCAATGAAGGCTTCTGCAAATAAAAATCAGGACAAGCGACCTTTAATTTGAAATAATTATTTTAAAAAACTTTTGAAATTATTAAGCACTACACACATCCCCACTACTCAGAACCAGTAAGTACTGCAGTTAACATTTTAAGTACCTATCAAATAACTGGTGTAGGGCAGTCATATATGCTTGAAATTATATCTTTTTATCTGTCTTCAGAAAGGCTATTTTCCATGTAAAATATTAAGACACTTGGTCACCAGGGCTTTTGATGACTAAATATATTGATTATTTATCATTGTAGTAATAGTAGTAGTGATTTGGGGGCCACTTATGCTCTAGGCACTGCGCAAACCATTTTTACAGTCTTATCTTCACTTTCATGGGTGCTTCAGTAGACTATGTTAGAAAAGACTTACAGGATTTAGGAGCATAGTAGGTGACTTGGGGAGGGTTTAAGGAAATGAAACTTTGCTCTGGACTGGATGCTGCCAAGACTGGATATTAAGATCCTACAACAAATCTGTAAGGTCAGTACTGGTAATACTATCTCCATGTCACAGATGGGACAACTGAGGCTCATAGAGATTCAATAACTTGCTGGAGAAGCAGAGGTGACAAATGATGCAAGAGGGAGTTAAATCATATCTGCCTGGAGCTGGAGCCAACTGTAACACTGTCAAAAACATTATGTGTAGAAAAGCTGAGATGGCTCAGCAGGTTAGGCACTCGCTTTGCAGCCCCAGGGACCGAGGATCGAATCCCAGCCCCTGTCCATGCAGACAAAGCTGAATTGGAGTGCACTTCCCATGAGAGAGGCCCCCAGTTCAGTTCTTGCCCCCCAGTTTGGCCCCTGGCTCGAGGGGGCATGTCTCCCATGTAGGAGGCTCCCAGACCAGTTCTCGCCCTGCGCGGCCCCCACCCACCTGTGTGGAATGAAACCATGTTGAAAACTGATGACATACAACTATGGAGACTACGCTGGGCCCTCCCACTTCTCTCTGTCTCTGTCTATCAGAAACAATAAAATAAATCTTTTAAAAAATATTATGTGTACAGAGCACAGTAATTCCATGTGACAAACTCTCTGAAAATAAGACATATTCAAGCAAAAGAAACATAGCTGTGAAAAGACTGGATAATTATTAAACATTCTCTTGCACCCATTATCAGCATAAAACTATAATGGGAAGTTTTTATAGTCATTTTCAAAGGAAGAGGGTAAAATTGATAAGGAAGTACAAAGGCCTTTGAAAAATAAAATGTACTCAATCATTCACCTAAAAAAAAAAAAAAAAAAAAAATCAAGGAATTGTTAGTCTACTGTAACATTTCATTGGAAAGCATACTTGCGATCACCAGCTAATTAACTCTTCATAACTTTCCTGTACCAACAGCTGAGTGTATTCCGGTTACAGTAAAAAAAGAAACTGAGGAAGTAAAGTGCCTGAGTGAGGAAGTAAAGAGTCTGTATCAGTCTTGCTTCCAGAGAATAAATAATAGCTATATAGATTCAAGCCCTGGGATTTTAGACCTGCGGTGTTTTCAAGATGTCTAATTCAGCAAATCCTGTGAATAGGTTAAAATGTGAACAAAAATAATATTAGGGCCTCACCAGCAACCGAGTTACTATTTAATTTATGGATTTGATCCTGAATCAAATCTGGAAAATAACCCATCTCCATATTAATTCACTTCCATTCAATTCAGTTCACATAACTAAGCACATACATGACATCAGACGCCTCTTCAGGCACTAGGAATGCAAGAAAGCGTGACGGCTGCCCTGGAAGAATTATAAAAACTACAGGACAAGGAGCTGGGTATTATACTAGGGACTACGTGTGCTTTGGGAGCAAGTCATCCTGTCCCAAGTTTCCACACTGAATTTTATGTGCTCTACAGACATTTTAGACATGTAAAAAAGTAGAGAATAAAAAGAGAAATTACCTATTAACGCTTCAAAGCAATTAGCCATTGCATGTCGAAGGTCTGATTCTCTACAAAGGTCAGGTCCATGGGCGTAAAGCATAAATCGATCCAGTTCAAGTTTCTACAAAATTCAAAATGACAAAAAGAAAGAATTTGGCAAAATCGTAACTATAGTAACTCACCATCCCCTTGGGATAAAGGGTTACAAATTAACTGGCCTTTGTCAGCATATTAAGAAAGTTTAGTCTACCATTCATTAGGAGACCTGTGTATGGCTTACCTCTGACAAACCTTGACTTTTCCCCAAGCAGGCTTCTATAAACCCTAGTCCAAGTTCAACTAAGCACTAGCCCAAACTAGAGTTAAGACTTTGCTAAAATACCATGGGCGCTTGGGTTCACCCAGTATGTCTAGGGAAACACAAACCCAACCCAAAGTTAACCTTTTTGAGGCCAGAGTGATGCAGAACTAATGATGTTGGTACCATACAGAATAGAATTTTCTGTGGCAGAATAAATGGGGACCCCTCAGAAAACTACAAAACACCTTATATCTCTAAATCTTTTTTTTACTTTTATTTTTATTTTTATTTTTTTTTGAGTTGGTAAGGATTTGGGAGTTCCTACATATTTGTACTTGTGTCCCCTCTACGAGGTCTCCACACTCATCCTCCTGAAGGCTCAGTGAGATCTTCTCAGCAATGGGTTGGATTTATTTTAAGGGCTCAGGGAATATCATTTGTAATAAATTGTGTTTCCTTTTTTACTTGGTCTCAAAAAAGTTGAGAGCCAAATTTCTTGCCCAGTTCTAGGAACTGTGTAGGACTTATGAATACATCTGTGTCGACTAATTTTACTGCTAGCTTTATCGTACTGTCTTCCTCATATTTTCTCTTTCCTTTGAGTTCAGTACCTACCTACTTGTTTTTTATCCTACTGTATTATAATATACAAATCAATTCAAATCCTTTTAGAACTAGACACAAAATGAACTTTTTAAATAAAACTCCTGAGACTGAATAGAAATCATAATTCTTTCCACAAAAGGAGAAAGATACAACATCGCATAAGCATGCACTAAATCTGTTTCCAGTACCATGTAATTCAATTCAATAAATACTTACTAAGCAATAACATGCCATGTAATATAAAACAAAACACAAGTCAATGAACAACCTAGGATAGTATGAGTGTCATAAGTCCTCAGATAAAAGATACTCAGATTTTGTGTATCTTGGTATGTATGTTAAAAATATCCATATCCATTTATATTGAAAAAGAGACAGAGACAATAAAAACAAGACATATATGCTATCAGTACTTTGTATTGCTAGGAATTCATGCGTATAAATATACTCAAATGAGAGTTGTAACTACCACAAATGCAACAGCAAAAAACACCTCTTAAAAAATGATCACCAAGTGCAAGAGTTTATACTAGAAATATGTAAATTTCACATTTTACAACTTAACTGGGAAAATCCAATTGTTTGCTATTTCTGGAACCCAGCTTGAGAGCAGACTGCAAGCCATATTTTATATTATACACTATTTTGAAATGCTATGAACTTTCCAACTTCTCATAATCCCTGCTCTATATCATTTTTCCCATATAGGCATCACTGGAACTTTTAAAAAGAAGATTGATGCTTAACTGTGCATGTGTTAAAATGTTCAGATTTGTCCCAAAAGCTGACCTAGAGCTTTCATTGAATTCTCAAATGGGTCAGCAATCCTGCATCAAGTCCCTTCTTCCTAAATGGTTAAGAACCACTGATCTAGACAGAAGGCAACTCCACCACTGCCTTCTGCTGGAACAGACAGGTACTGAGTGCTTTCGGAATGTCAGGACTTAGTGTAGAAGATCATATAAAAAAATCCCTGAAGGGAGCAACTGGCTGCTCCCTCATTATTAATGGCTTTGTGGAGTATCCAATTTGTTACATAAGAGCTGTCTTCAGCCATGGCAATTTCCACACTCTGTAAACATCCTCCCTAAAATTGTTTGAAAAATAATTATTTAATTCCATTATATCTGAAACTGAAAAGAAAACAATGGGGCAGGGTGTGATGACCTATTTATTAACATGTATTTCCAGTGGACATTTGTGTGGATCATCAGAAAGCAGCAATCAACTAAACACTGAAGAAGTTCTACATAGAGTTGTGGAATTTTATTCATTGTGAGGCTACTAAAACTAAGCATATCAATTGCCTATAGTTTTTCATTAAGCATCCTTATTTCCATTCTCAAATGCTACCAATCTAGGTTAAAGCCTACCATGTAACTATGATGATGTTGCTGCTACATAAAACAAAACAAAGCCCTCTTGCTAACACAAAAACCATGGGATAAAATCAACCACATTTTGAACGAAATTAGTGCCCTGGCAAGATCAAATTAAGAAGTCAGTCATAAAACTAGAAGGGGTTTTATCTAGTGCTTTCTATCCAATTCAACCATTTATATCAAAATGAAGAAAACAATAAAAATTACATAAGGTAAAAATCAAGAATTCACAAACACTTTTTCAGTGGATTATCAGTGTTTGGATATTTAACACATTAAGCGCCCAGACTCTTTTGTCTTGCTTATTGCTTGGCCCATTATATCAGATGTCACCGAAATGCTGGTGACCGGAGATCTGTTTAGGTTGCGATAAGGCTGAATATTTATATATAGAATATATTTACTATGTGAATATTTATTATTTACCGCAATTTGTACAATGCATTATTTTAGAAATGCTTTATATTCAGTCAGTTGTCTGCGATTCTTGTTCCAATGCAGAAAAAGATTTTTCGTTACCCATGAACGTGAAAATGTCCACTAAATGGGGAGAAATTATAGCTAAGAAAAACAAAAAAGGAATACCGGTAACCATTTTAAAATGGAAAGACAAGCGGGACATCTTACTTATTTAAAATTTATTAATAGAATGTAATTTTTTTTAATTTTATATCGTCAGTTAACATACAATACTGCGGCCTGCACAAAAAGTATACTGTCGGTCACCGGTGACTGACACGGTCTGAATGGAAAGTTCAGTGTCAGTTTGCTTAACATTTAAGAGCCATGGTTCCCCCTGCTATTGAATAAACTCACAGGTCTATAAAATGTAATGATTTATAATGAAACAGTGGTAGCAGTAATAAAAACAACTAACTCCTACTAATTCATTTACACGTTTGGGCGATTACTGTGATAAACAGGCATTGTGCCAACAGCTACATAAACTGAGTCATTAAAACTCAAATGATAATGCCATCAGTTCTCACAACCACTCTGTGGAAGGTGCTAATGCCATCTCCTTCTCACCAATGAGAACGCAGAGGCCTGGAGAAGAGAACAAACAGCCCCACTGTTTGTAAGAGGAGGGGTGTGGACTGGAATCCTGATGCCAATGCAAGTGCCCATGTTCTGTCTGTTATAATTTACTATAAGTCACCTCCAGAAATAGGAATACCAAATGAGATAACTTAAGTAAAATGCTCACCATGAATCCAAATCAAGAAAAGGTTCTGTCTGCCACTCAGCTACATCAGTGTGGCTAGCTGCACAGCCTAAACCCTGAATCTTAATTAATGGCATCTGTAACTTGGGGATATTCTCAAAGATCTGTAAAGTATCCCTTGTGGATATAAATGGCCTGGTATACTCTATTCAGTTATAATCTGCTTATTAAAGTAAATTAAAAACAAATGTAACACAGAAATATTCTGCAAAGGAAAAATATAACATTTTTCATTTCTTCTGCTCACACATTCCCTTTCTCCCAAAATGTTTAGCTCTGTTGTGCACATCTGCCAAACGTTTCTCCCTCTGTGATCAAGTTACCTCACCACAGAATTCACTAGCTTGCTGGTGATGTTCACAAAGGTAACTGAACTAATAAGGCTGAATCCTTAAAACCCAAACAAAAAAATTCTTCCTGGTCTATAAGATATTAAGCCCTTCATATATGCTAAAGAGTTAGCTATTCAAATGTGAAATTATGCATGGACTGAAGAAGAGAAAGTCAGACTGCACTGCCAGGGCACGAGATATTTGATATACCTTTGCCAACATGGCAAGGTGTTGATTCTGAACGATGGCCGTCCGATAGGTCGCTAACCCTCCTTCCTCCAGACTAGGAAACAAATAGTACAAATGGACACTGCAAAAAAAAAAAAAAAAAAAGCACATAAATAAATACGCATCACAGCATTCTATTCTGTCTTTGGCTCTGACTCACAAAAATGGGCTGGCACGAAAGATCTATGCAATAGATATCAGTTGAACTGAACTGAACGAAACTGAAATTAAACAAAAAGTACAGTACATAGGAAGCTGCAAAAACTGAAACAGCACCATTCACTCAGACTTTCTCATTTATTTCTCTTTAAACATTTCTCTGAAATCTGATGACAACCAAGACCTGCACAGGGCTCAGAGCAAACCCATCTGATACTCACACACTGGGCCTGTAAACGAATACTTTCTCTTGGGTGGAGCTGTGAGCAGCCCCTGCAGAGAGAAGCCTGGGAAGCCCAGGGTGCAGCAGGGGAGACACAGTCTTCACAAGTTCAGACAGGGACCAGAAGAGAACTGAGAGTGGCATATGTGGCTGGCTGTGTTGTAAGAACGAGCCTACAGGAGCTGATTAGCAAAGTATGAGAACTGGGAAGGCCACAGGGGCACACCAGTGTGGACCACACAGCACCTGACGTCTCCTAATCTCACACCTTTTTCAAGATCCACTACACTTGTTCAGTCCTATTGTGTGTCCAGTCAGAGCAGGCTTAGAGAGCAGCCCCTCTGACTCATTGTCCTTCTTGGGAAAAGATATGACCTAAATAGAACAAAAATAGCTCAACATAGTTCCAAGAAAAGCATGTGCTATCTCCCTTTAAAAGAGAAATTATGTTGAGTATGGAAAAACAAAACACACTTTCCTATCCTGACCTCCAAATTAAGGATCCTAAGCCACCGCTGGGGATAAAACACACACATACACACACCCCACCCCCAAAATCTCATCACTAAAATTACTCGTAAGCTTTACTTCCCTTGAGGTCAGAAACACTGAGAAAGGGATCAAAGACAAATCCTAGAAAATGAAGTGACATTTTAAAATATCACCCTTTCTTTACAAATTGAATATAAGCTCTGAAGCATCTAGACCAGGGGTGGCAAACCTTTTGGCGATTGAGTGCCAAAGTTTATGAAATAAGAGTATACTCGCTCCACTCGCGTGCCAACCCATCGAGTGAGATAGAGGTATCGATTATTTTTATGTCTATAAGAGCATAAACAATAATTTCTTAAATGGTATTCACAGCTCCACATGCCACTTTGGGCACACGTGCCATAGGTTTGCCACCCCCGATCTAGACCAAGGTGAGCTGATCTCTTGTGGCTCTAGCAACTTGAACATAAACTTAACAGGACAGAGACACCAGCCTTTCATCTTGTAATCTTGCTCATTACAGCATCACTAAGTGCAAGTTATCAGGGCAAGAGCCACAGACATGTAGCTCTTAAGCTCCACAGCAGAGACAAAATATGACATGTTCCAATTCTATTTGGCTAAATACGAAGAAGGTAATGTATGTAGTAAGCATGTTACCTACAAAATGCAATTATCGGGGAGCAGCAGAAAAGCCTCCTCACCTGGTCAGAAATTCAACAACAGCGTCCCCCAGGAACTCCAACCGTTCATTGTGATTAATCCTGTAGGAAAATTTAAAAGATCACTTAATATAGCAGGCATTTACACGTTCTGCCTCTGTCCTTCAAGAAAGGGCACACGAGAGTTAGCTCTTTTAGTAGTTAAAACACCCTACCTTATTCCTCTTACGGTAATCAAGAGCACTGACTTGCCATCTTAGCCAGAGGTAGGGGGCTGCCTAATGGTGTTTCCTCATACCATGGGGTTCAGGTTTTCCAACCTAGGGGCTTCCTTTCCTTGGGAGTCAGATTTAAAGCGAGGGGACAGTTTCCCATTGCCCAAACTCTAAACTTAGCATAGCATCGAAAGTCCTTCAAAACAGGCCTTCACTACCTTTTCAGTCCCTTTATGCTGTACTCTCCCACCTATGCACAAGGCTCCTGCTTCAGAACTGCCTGGTACCCCCTGAAGAGGGCTCCCCCAGAACACTCAGAGCCTCCACTCTGGCAGCTCTCCACTGTGCACGGAGCCACATTGGAAACCAATATCTCCCTGAAGATCCGGCGAGATGCTGACCTCTCTCTGACTCTATGACTTGGGATTTGGAAACTGAGCAAAGGAAAAGAATAAAGGTCAACACCTAGATTTTGGCTTAAGTAGCTGGGTGAAACGTGGTGCGTGCCATTTACCACAAGGGGAAGACCAAAAGTCAAACAAGTTTCAGAAGAAGCAATAGTAGCACTTTAGACACATTAACCTGAAAAGTCTATGAAACAACCAAACGAAGAGATATATTAACCTACTGCTCATGGACAAAGTTGGTAATAAATCTTTAGGAGTGGTTGATGTTTAGACAGGAGTTCAGGCAATGGAACCGGATGGCACTACTTAGGGAAAGCATGCAGCTAGAGAACAGGAGTCTCAGGACAGAGCCCCAGACAGGTCACGGTTGAGGTCAAGCAGAAGGGAAGCCAGTAAAAGAGAAGGACTGGCCAGGGATGTGGGTGGAAAAAGAGGCCAGTGTTATCCTCTAGCCCAGGGGTCTCCAAACTACAGTCCGTGGGCCGGATGCGGCCCGCAAGGCCCTCTCATCTGGCCCGTGTGAGACCTTTTTATCTGAATAAAATAATATTAAATAAATAATTAAAAACAACATCTATGTTTTGATTCTTTTTTATTTGGACCTC
>PVKE010023125.1:0-24942 GCA_004027555.1 Craseonycteris thonglongyai
AAAAGAAGGCCCCATACACACTGCCTCCACTTCGTGACTTTCAACCCTCCTCCCTTACTGACCGGGAGTTGCCTTCTGTAAGGTGACCACTGATGTCCGGGTTTAGTCCTTGGGCCCTTTCTGAGTCCTGCCGGCTCTCATGCATTTTCTTCTGTTACCAAGCTTCCAGTTCCCCTCCACCTCCTCCCAGTGAACCCCACTTCTTCCCAGTTCACCCCCACTACCGCTGAGTACACCCCTACCAGGTTCCCAGCTGCTAATGTGGTTAACCCAAAGAAATGGGTTTCCAATGGCGTCTTTCCATACATCAGATGCAGACAGTATAATATTTTGGATCAGGCAGCAAATGCTAGTGGCTCTCTCAAATCTTTTCATCAGGACAACCACTGACGTGGTCCACATGTAGAAGTGGCCCTCGGTCCCTATTGCTCATGACACTGGGAAGTCACCTAGCAGTGAGTTGCACCCACTTCCAGCTCTTTGGTCCCCAGGGAGTCTGGGAGGCCTCAGTGCTCTGTGCTTTTGGACTTCTAGTTCCCCCATTTGCAGAGCGGCTCATGGAATTGAGAGTTCAACCCTCCTCCCCCAACCTGGTTGAGTCAAAAGCTGTAAGCCGGAACCCCTCTGGGGCTTGGGTCTTTGCTTTTGCTCACCTACAAAGAGAGGCTGGGAGAGAAGGCTCGTTTCCCCTGCAGGGCGTGCGTGGAAAGATGGAGCACACACCAGACAACTCTCGTTTATTTGAAATTGCTCCATAGCGCACAGCCCTCTAATCGATCATGGCTCCGCAGATGTCAATGGAGAAATGTGAGTTCCGTATTTATAGAGCCAGCAAAATGGGGGCCTGTCCCCCACCTCCCAGGTGTGCATTTATGCACTGATGGATGACCCCAGAGTGGATTGGTTATAGAGAAAGTCCGTGCCAGAGGCAGGAACCTTGCATCTGGAAACACAGTCTGACAATTAGGCCTCTGGGCCTGGAGGCCCACGCGCAGACTCCACGTTGATTTCCTGGCTGCGACCACCACATCCTTAAAGCCCGGGTGAACCCAGGAGTTCCGGAATTTGGATCCTCATTGTTTCCACAGCACTGTTCCCTGAAGCTGCTCTTTGTTCTGTTTTGTTTTTGTTTGGTTGGTTGGTTTTGGTGCGGGAGGTGGAGCTTTCCGAATCTTGGAAGCCCATATAATTTAGTGCAGGAGAGCAAAACTCTCCCTCCAAGAGTCTTGTCCCGAGAGGAGAGTCACGAGGCATGAGGAGCTAAGGTCCAAAGACCCTCTGAAGTAGATGGGGAGTTCCTCGCAGACTTGGGGCCTCCAGATTGGATGGGCATTTCCCAGGAGCCCAGCCCTCCCCAGCTCCACCTGGGGGAACATGCAGGCCTGTTCCAAGACATGACCCCTGACTCTGCTGATTCCTGTCCCCTCCCTCTCTCCCCTCCAAACCAGCCTCTCCTTTCCTGCCCTCTAAACAATGGCACTCTTTGTTTTAAAAAGAATGGTGAAAGAAGAATCACACTTTCAAAGTAACATTTACAAAAAGGGACAGGAGTGAAAAATTAGGACAAGCTAAGTCAAAAATGGTGTGTCCTGCTTGGGTGTCCCTGGGCGAGGTCTGAGCAAGTAACATCTGACTACCCAGGTCCTGTATTTTATGTGCTGGGGGGGAATAGAAACAGCTTCTGGGAAAGGGTTAAAAATCAGCTCTCTTGGTCAAGAGGCCCAAGCCACAGTTTCAGTCAGGAAGAAAGACAAGTGTTTGGTTAGTAACAGGATCCGGCTAACTGGAGCTGGGGTTTGGCCTCCCTTTTCTCTGCAGGTTGAGAGTTGGGAATGGCCCAGTTCTTGCAGTTATTTGGAAGTGGAATCAGGGCAGGAGGTCCCGGAAGGCAGGACCTAGGGGTGAGGAAACCAAGGTCCAGGGTGGGGTGGGGACTTGACTCTGGTCATCTCAGTTAGTGCACAGCAAATAGGGGGAAAATCTCACTTCCACCCCCAGTGACCTTTCTGCATAGCACTGGATTATTAGACCGTGGATTCAGGTAGATGTGGATTTGGGGCTTTAGCCTCTTCTTGGCTGGGTTATCTACTACTCATCGCTTTTCCTCTCCAACGAGGTCCCTGATCTGTGAAATGAAGTTCAAACATAGCTCTTTGGCTGGGTCAATTTTGTATTAAATGAGATGGTACATATAAGCCAATGGCTAACACACTCCAGAAATGCTCGCTCTTGGGCTAACGGGAATTTTCCCAGGCCGGGGACTGTTCAGCCGATGGAACAGCCTCTTCCCAATCAGTAAGGATGTAAATCAGGCATGTGCCAACTGTGGCCCGGGACGACTGTGAATGAGGCCCAACACACATTCTTAAAACATGAGATTTTTTTTTTTTGCAATCTCATTTTTAGCTCATCAGCTATCGTTCGTATTAGTGTATTTTATGTGTGGCCCAGGGAAGCCAAGAGGGTGGACACGGCTGAATAAAGGCTCTGAAAACCCGATATTCCCATAAAAGTCCTACATACTCTCAGCCCCTTAGTGGAAGAACCCAACGTCAGAAGCAAAGGGGATGGGGAGAAGAAAAGAGCCTTTTCTGAGCGGAGGCGAATGCACCCCAGAGAAGCGCCGAGTTAACGATGCCCAGAGCGGGCCTGTGCAGTTCGAGAGCTGGGCGATTAGGAGACTGGGAGGAAATAATGCTTTTCTTGTCTGGGCTGCGGTGGCAGAACGAGAGCAACAGCTGGCGGGCATATGCAGCCTGTTAGGGGCACGCTCCCATCAGACAGAAGGAAATCCTGCCGGCGCTGGCAGGGCCGCAGCCGCCACTGGGGAGCAGGCGGCGTGGGGGTCTCGGGGAATCAGAGCCGTGTCTGCCAAGGCTCGGGGCTCTGTGTCCCCCCAACAGCTGCCAGAGCAGGGGCCGCCCTCCCCAGCTGTTGGCCCCTCAGGCCCTTCCCCTTCCCAGAAGGTGTCGGATCCAGCGATGCTATCGACAGAAGCTCCGAGGAAGCCTGGCGTTTATTTTGTACCGACTTCAAAATGCCTGTGAACCCCCCCCCCCCCCCCGCCTCCTCTGGCTGTGCCCGGATGGCAACTTTGGCCCCCTCCACAGCCTGGAATCCGTTTCCTCAGCTAGCGAGACAGTGAGCAGCCTTCCTCTTCCTCCTCCTCCTCCTCTTCCAACCTGGCCGTGCTTTTACCAGTCAAGGGACCAAACCCCTGAGGAAGCGGCCGGGGCCGCTTGGACCCTCAGCTTCTGAGCCCTTGGCCCATGTGACAAGATGCCCAGCATTAGCGTCTGTTAATTAATCGGAAAACCAGCTCCCTGTTGGCCTGTAGCTTTTTACAAACCTGAATTAAACGAAGTGTTTATGTGACAGATATGTGGGAGGGATTTCAGATATAATCACCATCAATCTGGCTGCAGCCAAAATAAATTCTGTGAAAAGTAAAACAAACTATTGCACAGACAAAGTAGGCCTTAGGGGTCTCCAGCAATAATCTGTGTTTTCTTATTTAGCCATGTCTAATATTTCTGCTCTCTTCGGTACAGATAGGATCTCGGCACACAGGGCGCTCTTGCTGCAGCTGACGGGGCTGGACACAGGCTCCCTCCTGCTGAGTGGAGGGAGAGGGGAAGGGATGTTGCATATTTACATTTAAATTCTTAATTCAAATAAACCAGCTCTGGTGGGGCACAGGGTGGGGTGGGGGATGGGAGACAGGGGGTTGGAGGGAGGGGCGCAGCTGCAAGCTCACCTCTCCAACCTGCCTGCCTCAGGGCTGCAGTCAGGGCAGGGAGTAGAAAATCAGAGACGGTGGGTCCTTCCAGAGTGGGGCTGGCTTCCCAGGCCCTCGGTGTGTGCATGAGGTGTGCAGGCTTCCTGGTGCTCTCTCCTTGGGTGGTTTTAGCACTCCCATGAGGAAAGAGAGTGAGGAAGTTGAAGTTCGGAGGCCGGGATAAGTCACCCAGCGCTATAACAGTGTAGTGAGGCTTAGACCCTGACTCTGAAAGTCCTCCAGTCTCCCTTTCCTCCAGGTTTAGCCGTTACTCTCTGGGCAGATGCCTCTGGGGTACCTGGCTCAGCCCTGCCTAGCCGCCCTGCTTACATCCCTCTTGTTTTCACCCCTGGGTTCTCCCCATTGCGCTCAGCTAGTCCCCGCTCCCTGGAGCAGGCCTGGGTGAGGGAGGAGATGCTGAGGGTCCCCAGACTCGCAGTCCCCGTGCTGCTGGCCAAGTAGCTGAAGGCAGCACTAGCTCCTTCCCCTCACAGTCCTGCCCAGTTGACCAGCCTGTACCCCAGCAGCCCCCCACCAGCAGACGTCAGCTTGCTGCGTGCAGAGGCCCAGGTGCTCAAAGCCACCTCTCCCACTCGCCTGCACCTGGGTTTGGCTGACTTGCTGAGATTGTACAACTTTGGGGAAATCTCCTTCTCCCTCAACCCCTGCCCCATTGCTTAGCACTTGCCTGGGCCTAGGGCTGGAAGAAGCCATTCCCGCTGAAGTCCTGGCCTGCCCATGTGCTCCGAGTCCCTGTCTTGGCTCCTGTGCTGTGCCATTGATGGGTCTGGTGCCACATTCTGTCCCTTCCTCAGTATCTAGAATTGCCACATGGAGAACTCTCGGTGCTACTCCTTCCTGATTCTGAGAGCCCCTCTGAAAATCTACCAGGAGGATGTTGCTCCTGGGTTTTTGGTTTTTGTTTTTTACACCTATCCCTCTGTTCCTCTTTGCAAGAACCCATCTAGTATCGAAAGGTCCATGCCCAGTGGGAGATAATACTAGACCAATGATTCAGGCCACAGCTACTCTTCTTCCCTCAACAAAAGTAACAGGACTGATTTCCTGCTCCCTTATCACCCTGCAGCACCAATGAGATTTGGTTACATCCCAGTTAAGCTTATATACACTTGGATAGACCAGGAAGACTTCTTCATTAAAAAAAAAAAAGCGTGTTTGTGATGTTGCAAACCTATTCATTTATTTATTCAGTAATATTTATTGAGGATCTACTTACTATGTGCTAGACACTGTTTAGACCCTTGGGATACATTATTGAATTAAAAATGGCTGCCATCCTGGAGTTTATATTCTAGGTATGATAAATAGTAATTATAAATAATAACAAATGTATACAGTGGGAAAAAAGGCAAAAAATGTCAATGACTAAACAGATCAAGGTAATAAGAGTGATTGGAAGTACTGGAGTAGAGGATGAGTTACATGTTCAAATCAGGTGTTAGGGGCGGACCTGATGGAGAGAAGGTGATGATTGAACATAGACTTACAGGATGTACGGAAGTTAGTCATGAAGGTATCTGGGAAGGGTGTTTTAGGCAGAGGGAATAGCCAGTGCAAAGTCCCTGAGGCAGGATTATATCAGGCATGTTTAAGGAACACTGAGAAGTCCTGAGTGGTCAGAGTAAAGTGTGAAATGGGGGGAGTAGAAGGATATGAGGTCAGAAGGATAACAGAGACCAGATCAGGTAGGGCCTGGCAGACACCATAAGGGCTTAAACTGTCCCTTCTCAAGTAAGTTTGTGAAGGCCAGTCTTCCTCATTAGTCAAGATAGAATTCAAGAAATTCAACAAACATTTCTTGAATTTGTAGGCCAAGTATTGAGGCAGATGCTCGTGAGTAAGGCAGCCTCTGCCTTTGAGAAGTTCAAATTTAAGTCTCAAAGGCAGCATGGTGTAGAGTAGGGGTCTCCAAACTATGGCCTGCGGGCCAGATGTGGCCCGCGAGGCCCTCTCATCCGGCCAGTGGAGACCTTTTTATCTGAATAAAATAATATTAAATAAATAATTAAAAACAACATCTATGTTTTGATTCTTTTTTATTTGGACCTCGAGAGTGTAGTCGGCCCCCAAACTGCTGTTCGATAGTTAATGCGGCCCGTGGGCTGAAAAGTTCGGAGACCCCTGGTGTAGAGGAAAGAGTATTAGATTAGGGGTCAGGAAACCTGGGTTCTAGTGCTGCCTTTCAATTTAATTTTGGTCATTTGCCAAACCTAAGCTTTCTGTCACTGAAGATAATTATCTATGCCCTGGTCACCTCCTTCATACTAAAGTGGTCAAATGAATGAAGGAATATAAAGACTGAAAACTGAAGAGCCCTGTATAAACAGAGGAGGGGATTAGGGACCAGTTAACATGGTCACTGCCCTGTGTCCCTTTCCTTGGGCTCAGTCTGTGTTACAGTCTTTGCAATGCCCACTGCTCTCTCCGTGAGCTCACTGACACTCAGTGTGCCTGCTGAGGACCACCACCGCCATTCATTCAAGTTGATGCGAATCTCCTGCCCGAAAAATATATCCAAGGCTGTCTGCTTTGCAAAAGCAATGTACCCATTCCGTCTCTATTTCATGCTTCCCTGATCAGATAAAGCCGCATTGGGTGCTAACTTTTAAGTCAAGTATGCACTACCCTAACCAACAATAACAAAAACAGGCCCACAGGTTGCCAAGCACGGTGAGCCTTTAAAATGCATCCAGACAGTGTGAGGATATTAATAAGGAGACACGTATCTCATTTCAGGCTACAAAGCAGATCCCACAGTGGGACATGGAAACACTGGTCGCTTCAAGGTTAGCTGAACCTGAAGAGAGGAACTCGGCTAGAATACAGACACGCGGAGGCTGTGTCCCAGACACTGAGCTCCCAGTTCTGATGGCTCAGTCTGTCAACTCCCCTCTGTTTTGAGTGGAACTGAACACTCAGTGATGGCCAAAAACAGCAGTTCACTAAAAGAATGAAGCTACATATAGACCGTGATGGAGGCAGAACAAGATGGAGCTGGACAGGCCCTTTGGAAATCATCTTAAACATTCTCAATTTATTCTGTAGGTGAGCACACCAAGACCTGCAGGTCCCATTGTGACTGCGATAGTGACAAGGCTCTACTGTCATTTTTAGTGGGGGTACATTTGCCTTCTCTAGAGTCGCAGCAGTCTAGATGTCCTTAGCTATCCTTTTTATGTGACAGTGGCCCTCTGGACCCAGGACTAGCGGAGTGGACCGGAGATTTTGGGGCCCAGTGGTGGTATACACTATGTTGGCAACCTTGGAAAGGGCATGAGCTAAGGAACCCAAAGGCCTGGTCTGAGGCCTGGCTCGGGACGTATGTGCTGGGCAACACTGACCTCTCCGTCTGTTTTCTCAAATACAAAACAGGAAGCACAGCTAAGAGAACGTGTGGTAAAGGACTCTGAAAACTGAAACTATGCATGTGCGTCTTTATGACCATTATTTTCTATCTCTCTTTTCCAGATTCTAACATGTCATTTGGAGGACATGGCCCTGAATTTGGGGTAAGTCTCTAAACAGGGGATGCAGGGAAGCTGGATGTCCCCAAATGGACCCTTGGCCGCCATGGTCACTGTACGTAGGGCTCTTCACCATCAGTGTCCACCCTCAGCCCTCACCTCCCTATCACACCCCAGCCTTCCCAGCCTTCTTTCTCATCAGTCCTCATGTCGCTCGTTACCTTTACAGTTGTCTCTTCTCCACCTGGAGAATTCCTCTTACCTTTTAAAATGACAGCATCACTACCTAGCTCAAGAGGACCATTCCCAACTCCCCCAGACAAATTAGTTGCTATCTTCTCTGCATGGTAGTGAATGGAATGAACATTAGCACCAACCCTCGTGCAGTTAAATCCCAGCTCTACCTCCTAGTAGGAGCTTACCTTGGACCCAT
The DNA here is from genome assembly GCA_004027555.1 of Craseonycteris thonglongyai. Classification (NCBI taxonomy): domain Eukaryota; kingdom Metazoa; phylum Chordata; class Mammalia; order Chiroptera; family Craseonycteridae; genus Craseonycteris; species Craseonycteris thonglongyai. The sequence goes on from PVKE010023125.1 coordinate 7,697, forward strand.
AATTTGGCCTCTCGGTATCTCAGCTTCCTCATTTATAAAATGGGGATAGTAAAAGAATCTGGATCATAGGGTTATTCTGAGGAGTACGTTATTTAAAGCATTTAGAACAATGCCTAGTTCATGGTAAATTTTACATAAATATTTTCTATTATTATTAGAGTAGTTAATATATTATATGTAATGTAATAGATATAATGGATTACATATCTGCCTTCCCTACTCAGGTTATTAGACCCAGAATGGTGCCCTATTTTTCTGTTTTCTCAGTGGCTTAACACCACATCAAGAACATATTAAGTACTCAATAAACACTTGTTGGATAAATGATTAGGCATAGTCTATGTAGTTCTTCTATGACACATTTTTTCTAGTAAATTTCATAGAACAAGCTGTCTTCCAACTATACATCTGTGGCCTTCATATGAATTGTTTTAAAAACGATCCATCTGTCATTTTTGTTTAAATAACAGAAGAAAGTTGTCTTGGGATTTTAACCAGTAGAACTACAATGTGACATCAAGGAAAACTCATTTGATGATGAGTATTTCCACTTGGAGTTGTAGTCCCAGCCATGCTGTTCTTGACATGGTTTCAAGAACAGAGTCCAGACTGGGTTCCATCTGAGGAACAAGTAAAATAAAGAAGACCCCCACCACCGTCTTTGGGATTGTATGGTGTTAAGGGGTAGAAAAGGCTTAGACAGTGAACACAAACTCCAGAAGGAGACAGACAGGTTGAGAATATGTAGCATGATAGGGAGGTCAAAGTAGGGTTAGAGTTGTAATTTCCTGGAAGAAATGAATTTTAAGCCACCAGTTCTAATTTCTTCTCTTAATCTTGCTGCTGGCTCCATATCCCAAAACTGACACTCAAGGGACTGTCTGCCTACTTGGGTTTAGGGTGAGAGTATTTTGGGGAAAATAGCTGTCTTCCTATTGTATTGTTAATTTCCTCTGTCCAATTCTATTCTTAAATACAACAAAGTACAAGCTCTCCAAGGGATTGTAGGGTTGAAGTTCAATCATATTATCTCTTTCTGATAGTGAAAACAATCTAATAAATGGCCATATTTGACAATATTTAGATATTAGCTAAGGGAGTGATGTAAATATGTGTTTCTGAATATAATATGCACATATTCATGGTCATCTTAATATTTATACCATTTAAATTATGGATGAATAATCAGGGATGTCAACATATGCTCTTCACCTATTTTATAATAGGATTTTTAAGCCAATAGACACACAACAATATCTGTTGAATGAGCTCAGTAAGTGATATGATAGATTGTTTGGCAAGATGGTCCCAACAATTGCTCCTTTCCCTGGATGCACATGTATGCCTCCCACCAAGAGGTAGAATCTACTTCTCCTCTTCAACCCAGACTGTCCTTGTGATTCACTTTGGCCAAGAGAATTCCACAGAAACAATGGTGTGCCAGTTCTGAGCCTTGTAAGAGGGCCTTAAGAGACTTGATAACTTCTACTTTCACTTAGAGACTGGAGCCACCATGTAAGGAATCTCACCACTCAGCTGGAGGACTGGGGGCAGCCAACCCTCCACCGTTCCCTCCTCGCCATCCTAGGTACTAAACATGGCGGTTTGCAGCCATCTTGCATCCTCTAGTCCCATGGAAGATCTCCCCTCAGCACTGCTTGGAAGAGAGATAAGTTATGTTCTGAAAACCCTGTCCAATAACACCATCATGAGCATGTGGCTGTTGTTTTGAGTCACTTCTATTTGGAATGTTTTGTTACACAGCAATATGAGTATATACCTGAAACGGGATGGCACCAGTCTACATCTGTGTCTGGGATCTCGTCCTATGGTAATCTCTTCTTTGCATTAGGAAAACTGGGGGGAAAATGTGAGTGCCTCTCTCTCCCTATCGCTCATAGGGGACACTGTTGGTTGATACAACTTTCCCATTCAGTCTAAATACTGCTTTATCACAGAGCTCTAGACAACAACTACTAAACTATGGATATAGGTCTTTGAACTGAAACTATTTGCCATTCTAGGCGTAGTCATCATGCTCCTAGGGTCTCTATCAATAAAGTAAAAGGGGAGTGGTATACCTGAGTAGTTCATTAGCACCTCCCAGATTCATGGAATGTTAAAAATGATAGACCTTTAGAGATCATCTAACTTAATGGCTCTGACACCTGGCAGCAGAATAAAATTACCTGGACTGCTTTAAAAATTGAAGTAATGTCTGGGCCTCACCCCCCAGAGGTTCAGATTCAATTAGGCCTCACTGTTTTAAAATATGCGTATTCCTTCATAGTAAAGAAATTTACTTCACAAATGGGTCTTAAAGGGATGGATGGGTCACAGCTGGCTGAGCCCTGTTGAGGGTTCTTGGGATATCAGGGGCAGACAGTCTAAGGATTCAGCCCCAGAAAGTGGGGAAGGGTTCCTGAAAGGAGAACACAGGTTCATGTGAGGGGAAAGGAGGGTAGGGCAGGCACGCGGGCACTTAGCCAGTTGCTAGGTTGTAAGATAGACAACCCTTCCTTTCTGTCAGGAAAAGCTAATCTGTGAAGGCAGGTTTTGATATATGGCTCCAGATGTGAGTGGAAGGTACAGTCCACGTTTTCAGATTCTTTTCCTGTGGAGAATTTCTTAACTCTCAGACCTGACTATCAAAAAGAACTGAGATGAAATACGAAATGCATGAGAGATGTGTTTGACACAATAGGGTCAGAAAAGTTCAAGGTGCCTTCCCTCTTGGCAATTTTGGCAGGAATGCTAAAATACAACAAGGGGATTGGAAACCTGTGACAGTAAAATTTTAGGGCTTCATTTTTTAGTAAATATGACACGTTGTCAGGTATATGAGTTGGTAGCTTTGATGCAAATATATAAAAAGTGTCGCCTTTTTACTGAAATGTGAAGAGATTTTTGTGTATACAGAAAACCATGAGTGAGATAAAATTGCTTTTGATCACTTTAACATGAAAGGTGTTAGGAATTTTCAAATTGTTACCGTAATTAAAGTGCTGAGGGATGAAAAAATGTCTTAACTTCAATATCTCTCCTCCCATCCATTCTTAAAAGTCTTAAAAGATATTTCTGGGGAAAAGCACATCACCCACTTTGGTATTGTTTTGACCTTAACTTTGTAGTTTGAAGAAAAGGTACAGCTTTTAGGCATAGCAGGAAAATTGTCTTGCAGTTGAAAACACTACAAGCCATGAATGACATTGGAATTTGCCAAGAGGAACCAAGTTTCTCCTCATGGCCTCAGCAAGAAGGCATGACTTCTAAAGAGCTCATTTTTGTCAGACAAGAAGGTGCCTGAAGAACTTTCCTTCCTTTCCTGGTTCTGCTTCTTGACCTACTGTCTATAGGGTCACAGTGGGGAATAATCTTTGCCTGATCTGTTCTTTCTACAGGTCTTTTTAAAATCATTTGTTATAGTTGCTTTATATACTAAATCAGTTTTCATTCCATAATCATAGCCTAAAAATTAGAAGGATCATTATTCAAGGGAATCCTCCCACCTGCTCACACTCAGAGTAGCTCAATGGCTGCCTCATTGGTCACTCTGGCTCCGTCTCCTTGGCTCCAATTCATCCCCTGCTGTCTCAAGATTAATAGTCAGAGCCTGACTCTGCATTTGACACTGTTCCACTAAAAATGTTAAGGACTTGCTTGCAGAATAAAACTCAAATCCCTTCGCCTGGTCTCTAAGATCCTGTATAATTAATCCAGTTTTATCTCTGGCACTCACCTCACTTGAAACCTTGGCTCCAACCTTGCTGCTTTACTAGCTCCTGTTCCCATTTCTGGCACCTTAACTTTCATTCTGCTAGAAATGTCCTCTTCCCTCTGCAAGGTCCAGCTCACTTTCACTTCCTCTGGGAAGCTTTCCCTGGTTATCCAAAGCCCTTGAACTTTAGTTGAAAATATTTGACTTTTAGCATGTGTGCATGCACACACACACACACACACACACATGTGTGCGCCTTATTTTCCTTTCTAGATGGTAAGGTTTTAGTTAATAAATATTGTTGTGCCTTAGCCATGTGTGAGGCTCTGGGCTCCATGCAGGAATATGCTGCAATGAATAAGAGACATGTTTCCTGCCCTACAGCGCTTACAATCTAGTGAGGAACAATAGCCATTCAGTGTGACAAGTATAATTTGGAGGACAGCACAGGGTACCATGGGAAAATATAAGACCACTTTGAGGTCACTATCAGACTTTGATCTTCCTCTGTAAGACCAGCAATAGGGAACTTTCTTTTTTATCATAGAACATGAAATCCAGGGATAGGTGAATCTAGGGTTGATTCATTTAATACTTTGATTGTGTCAAGGCTTTTGGTCATGTTTACAGGGTTTCCTTGGTTTTCACTTTATGGTCATAAGATGACTTCCACAGCGTCAAAGAGCATATTCTCACAATGGCAGAAAAGTAGAGCAGGTGGAAGGGTTAAGGCCTCTTCCACATACCTTCTTTTTTTATCAAGTAGGAAAGTATTTCTCAGACTCCTCCCTGTAGTCTTCACTCTAATAGCATCAGTGTGGACTGGATCACATACCTACTTTTAAACCAATCACTGGCAAAGGGGAATTAGATTTCTATGATTAGCAAACCAAACATGACTCATCTTCTGAAACTGGAGAAAGGTCCTACGTTCCCTAAAGGCATTGTCACCCAATACTTGAATGATACTGGAGTTGTTTAACAAGGAAGAAAGAAAAGATTATGGTTTGGGGCAATAACCAGTAGTGTCTGCCATATATCATCTCCTAAGTATACTAACTCAAACCCCTACATTAAAAGCCTAGCAGATGGAAAGGCATGTTTCTTTCATGGCATAAAAACTATTTGCATCGATCTTCACTATCACATTCAAGATGACTGGCTTTCAACAAAAAATTATGGAACATAAAAAAAGCAAGTAAAAGAAGCCACACTGTCAAGAGAAAAAGCAATCAACATAATCAGACTCAGCTATAACACAGATGTTGAAATGATCATAGAATTTTAAATAATTATGGTTTATATGTTAACAATTCATATGGAAAGGATGCACAGTGCATAATAGCAGATGGGTAATTTCAAGAGAGAGATGAAAATGATAAAAAAAAATCAAATGGAAATGCTAGAAATGAAAGACACAATAACATAGATGAAGAACGCTTTTGACGGGCTCCTTTGTAAACTTGATATAGCCAAGGAAAGAATCACTGAACATGAAGATATACACATATCTTCAGGAAATTACCCAAACTGGAATGTGCACAGATGTGCACATGTGCACACACATGTGAAAACAAGAAAAACAGAACAGAGCACACAAAATCTGGGTGACAATATAAAATAGTCTAACATACATGGAAATTACAATTCCATAAACAGAAGGGATGAAAAGGCAAAAAGGTATTTAAAGAAATAGTACTGGAGATTTCCTAAAGTGAATTATAAACACTACCCATGGATCTAAAAATCTTAGAGAACACTAAACAGAATAAATACCAAAAAAAGCAAAACAAAATAACCTAGGTATATCATATTCAAACTGTTGAAAGCCAAGGTAAAGAGAAAGGCTTGAAGATAGCAAAAAAGGGAGAAGAAAAGACATATATAGAAGAACAAAGATTTAAAAAATCACAGCAGTTTTCTTGTTAGAAACACTGTAATCCAGAAGATGATGGAGTGATGTCTTTCAAGTACTGTGGAGTAGATAAAGGGACTGCATCAACCAGAATTTTATCCCCAGTAAAAATATCTTTCAAAAGATGGAGGAAAAAGTAAGACTTCCTCAGACAAACGAAAGTATTATTAAACACAAATAAAAAATAAATGGAAATGGTATCCCACTATTGTTTAATCTATTACTAATGAGCATTAAAGCTGATTATTTATTTTTATGTTTAGTACTGACCTGTAATTTGTCTTATTTCAATGGTCAATTCTTACCTTTTAGCAACTTTTCAATTGGGTTTTTTCTTGTCACGGTTCTTATATATATTGAATACCAATTTTTTTTGTTGTTGTTACACAGCAGGTCCTCTAATATTGTATTTTATTCAAAGTTGTTTTGTTATAACACTGAGATACCTTAGGCACTTACCTCTTGTTTACATAAATTAGTTCATGGTAAAATTTGTTTTGTTATATGTTGTTTCACTTAAAGTCACAGAACCAATCAACAGCAAAAGTGAGGACTTAATGTACTCGTATATGTAGCAAATATCTTTTCATAATCTTTTACTTTTCTTTTAGTATGTTTATGCTGACTTCTGTTGACAGAATTTTACAATTTGACAAAATTAATTTTCTTTACTTTTCCCTCTGTAGCTTTTGCATAGACTTCTCCTGTGTCACATTTTCTAAGATATTCTTCTAAGGTTAATAATTTTGTATTTTTAGGTCTTTAATCCTTCTGAAACTTACAATTTTGAATAGTTAAAAGTTGTGAAGTAAATTTGTTTTTCCCAAATGGTCAGTAAATTACCCCAATATTATTCTTTGGATTGTCATTCTGTCCTTTCCCTGTTGATTTAAAATGCCACATTTATCAGATAATTCGAGGGCTGTCCCGAAAAATATCCAGCATAAATGCCTCTATTTTTCATATTACATGGCTGGATACTTTCTGGACAGCCCTCGTACATTCCTGTATATTCATGGCTCAGTTGCAAGATTCCTTTTTGCTCTGTTGAGCTATTTTGCATCACCATATTTTATTTTTTCCATAGCTTCATATCATGTTTTGATATTATGATAGACAATGGCCAACCTTGTTCTGCTCAGCTCCTAGATGACACACATGCCTGAAATTTTGAAAAACAGGAGTCTAGAACAGAGAACATGCTCTTCCACATTTCTGAAGTAGTCTAGCAGAGAATGGGCCTTAGGATGAGTAGTGATAATAGCCAAGCATCACATGTGGCCTGTCATACTGTCTTAGGGCAACCAGGCATATTTGATGCCTGGTTATTATCATTGCCTCTGTTTAGTGCAGCATGTGACATAATAGCAATATAGCAAGAAATTGAGCCTGATAATAAGTCTGGATAATGTGGCTTACCAAAAGTGGTTTTGTAAAACCATTCTGGGGCGTTGAGGTGTTGTGGCTGCGGCCTGAGAACTCCAGGAAACATTGTTTAGGACTTGCCATCACCTGGCTGTTCCCCCTGGCAGGCTGACCATAGCCAGCCCTCAGTCCTGTCTCTCATTGAGGAATTAAGGTAAACTCACGAAGCTGTGCTTCCTAAGCTCTCCTGCTTGAGGCAGCCTTATCCTTCAAGGTCATGTCAATGGCATGCAGTCTGGATTCTCTCTCTATGTCTGAGTGTTCCTTCTTGTCTTTCAGCCCAGATTCTATTGGGCTATATCCAAAGCAATTTTGAAAAAAAAAAAAGAAGTTCTCAAAGAGAGGGCATGCTCTTTGAGAACTTCCTTTTTTCAAAATTGCTTTGGATATTCTTTCACATTTTCTCTTCTAGAAGAATTTTAGAATCAGTGTGTATGTTCTGTGAAAAATCCCACTGGGAATTTCATTGTGATTTCACTGAATTTATAGAATAATTTGCAGAGGAATGAGCATCTTTATGATGCCAGGTCTTTCCGACCAGCTACATGAACATTTTCTCCGTTTATTTGGGTTTTCTTTTATGTCCTTTAGTAAAATTTTTATCATTTTTCTTCATGTATATCTTGCAGATTTTTAGTTTATTTTTAGGTATTTTGCGGTTTTGTGGCTTTTATGAATAGGATCCATTTTCATAACGTTTTATAATAGTTATTGTAGAATAGAGGCAAGCTATTGCTTTCATATGTTAATATTGTGCTTGGCCTCCTGACTGAACTCTGTGAAGTTTGATAGTTTACTTCAGTTTCTCTTAGATTTTCTAGATACACAATTATGTTGTCTTCAAATACCAACAGTATTATTTATTCCTTTTAAATTTTTATGTCATTTATTTTCCTTGCCATTTAATTAGCTAGCATATCCAGCTCAACGTAGTCATGTGCATCCTTATCTTATTTCTAGTATCAGTAGAAATAATCCTCTTATTTCATATGAGGTATGATATTTTCTCTAGTTTTCTGGTTGACATTCTTTATCAAGGAAAGAAAATTTTCTTCTATTTCCAACTTGCTAATGGTTTCTTGGAAATGAGTGTTAAATTTCATGTAATAATTTTTCTGCTTCTGTTGAGATAATTATAGTATTGTTCTCTCCTAGTCTATTAATTTAACAATATTTTGAAATGTTGAACCAACATTTCATTTGAGGGATTAAACTCTGTATGATTTTTCCCAATCGTAGTAGTAATGCTTTTAGCTTGCCTATCAATACTTAAATAGGACAGGCAGTGTTTGGTTTGACTAACAACTATTTCAAAAGTCTCCCCTGACTCCACTGTGTCATTATTTATCTCTATTTTGTTCTAGTGATTAAGTTTATAGTCATCTTCTTCAAAGGTTTTACTGCAGATTATTTAGGGGGAAACTAAGGATATTTGGGACAAATCCTTAGCCCTTAAAAGTTGGCACCATACTCATAGAGGACAACCAGGGCATATTAACTGGTGATTGGTGCCTGTCAGAAACACAATTCTGACAAATCAAAACACAAATCATGAAGTCGTAATGACCGAAGCTGCTCCTCCCCTCCTGGTCTCTGCCTTCTCTCCAGGGTGATGACAATGAGATGGCCTGGCTTCCCATTAGACATTTGAGGTGGGCTGAGGGGTTGGTAACAGGATGACCCATGATCCATGGTAGCATGGCATATAGTTCATCTTCACGTAAGGAAAAATGGAAAAGCACAAGGATTACATAAGAGTAGTGAGGATATACCTTCTTGGAGTCAGTCAGTTCAAAATCCAGGACACAGACAGGAGGCTAATGTTCTTTGGGTTTCCAGTGCAACCGGAGGTAGATTTATCATGATGTTAATAATGCTTACACTTCAAGGACTGTGGCTTAAAAGGCCCTTGCTCCTAATTTTGTATTTGTAACTGCATTCTTTCCTTAAAGAGAGACCCCAAGTTCTATAAGCCTTAGACCCCACAAAACCTGGCTCCCTTCCTAATGACAATCCCAGGCATGGCTTTGCATACCAACCACAAAGACTGGACCCAGCATTCTGAGAGCCCTTTCTGGCAAGTCTGATCATTCTCTCAGTTTAGCAATTAGAGTGGGTGGCAGATTAAGTTACCTTGTTGCTTCCCAGCTGGGTTAGGAAAACTGTGGCCTGACATAGAAGCCGGCGAGTGTCACATGGAACAAGTGCTCAGCTATCTCACACTTCACTCTCTGTGGGGGCACGTGACCAAATTCATTATTAACGCTGAGCTGATCTGGTTACCTTGATTGACACTAAGTGATTTCAGCCTGGGCTATATTTGTCTTTGTGGGGAAAATGACTGCCGCCAAGCTGAAAGGTTATTTCCCTCTTCAAATACATTTGGGGCTGTCACTGCAGAGTTACGCACCCTAACATCAAAATCGGACCCACGGGCTTTGGAAGACAGCAAATGACATCATGGGCAAAAGATGGTGTCAGCTTCGTTTTGTTTTGTCCTTCTCTTTCTGAACTCTGACAGAGAAGTAGTTTGTCTAGAATTTGCAAGGTTTTTGGGTGAGGAAAAGGAAGAATTAGTAGTAGCAGTACTTATTTTACAGACACAAAAAAATAGTTTCCAGGATATGTTTCTCTGTTCTCCTGGTCCCTCTCTGTTACTGTTAAGCTTAGTTTAAATTTTTATTTATTTATTAGGGCTGTGGAATCTACTAAGACTAATAAATCATTAACCTACTCTTGAATAAACATTTAACCTTTTAGTAAGATTACAATATTTCTTTAATACACTTATTTTTGTTTGTAGAACTAAAAAGGAAAATTACCTACAAGAAACACCATCTTTTGATACCCTTTCCCATGATTGCTAAGCATATAAGACAAGTCTACGAATGACTTAGTGTTTTGTTTAAAATGTTACATTATATGAATTCTGAATGCGTGTAAGAAATACATCCAACCCAGTACTCAGACAAAAATCAGATACTTCTAGTCCATACACTTCAATTAGGAAACTTAAATGAGATCAAAGGGAAAATTCTAGCCTAAAGATATCAAATAGAGTTATAGTGGCTCCAAGTGGACTTATTGCTCTACCTCATAGGATTTGGTTATTTTGGATGAAGTACAAAGTTAATAAATTTAACAAGCAGTTGTGTGGATGGATGGATCCTCTGGACTTGGAAAATTAAAAAAGCAGTTTTAGAAAACAACAAGAAACTCCACCTTTGGCCATTGTTCTCGTTATGGTACATGCATCTGGTTCTCTCTTGCCTTTGGTGTGTCGAGGAGGGAGCTTGTTGCAGGGCCCACACCTTGGTAGGTTTGGGGGCAGAAGAGTGATAAAGTTTGTTCCAACGGGGACCTGCCTGTAGAAATAGTTCTTACAGCTGACCAAGTCCGGGCAGTGAGGAGGCCCAGCTACTGTGTCGTGTCAAATCATGAAGTCGTAATGACCGAAGCTGCTCCTCCCCTCCTGGTCTCTGCCTTCTCTCCAGGGTGATGACAATGAGATGGCCTGGCTTCCCATTAGACAGCACACGAGGAGGGAGTGTCCAGTGACCCAAGAAAAATATTTCATGAAAACATGGTTTCTTTTATGTAAAGAGGCATATAAAAATGCATGTAAACAAGCATTTTTTATTTGAACATTAAATTTTATTGGAACAGAGCATGTGTTTTTTTTATACTGGTGACTAATGCCTTTTAAAAATGAGATTCTGAAATGCCATTCTGCTTATGTAATAAGATAAAAAGCTTTTAGAACATTGTTCTGGTGCAAACCCCTATAATAATAGCTGATTAACAACAAGACAACTTGAGGTGCCAAAAATATTTTCTGCAGAGCCCTCTATTAGGTGGAAAAAAAGTTTTGGGTTTTGGGTTTCTTTTTTAATGTTATCCAAATGGTTTTTGTCTGAAAAACCTTTGTAACTAGGCCTCAAAAGTCATCAGTTTGCAAATGTTGGTGTGCAAAAAATATTGACATGTATCTACCCTGACTGGTCCCTACAAGTATTTTTCTGTCTAATGTGGTCAGTAGGAGAATGGCTTATTTAAAAAACACCTAGTTAAAATTAATTTATCTATGAGAAATAGAGAAAAGAAATCTAGTGATGAAAGCTATAAACACACCAAAATTTGCTTATCAAAGAAGAAAGTATCTTTATGTTAGCACTAGCTGTCTTAGGAAGCCTTGGTTATGACCCATGATCCTGATTTGTCTTTTGTAGAAAAGTGCTTTTAGACCCCAAGTGAATTCCTGAATGTTGGCTGCGATGATGATGACGGTGATCACATTTATGGGAGCGCGCCTATTCGAAGAAACAACAGGAAAGCCCAAGAGGCAAAGTAAACACAGATACTTTCAACAAAGAAAAAAAAAATAGCGAAATAATGAATATAGTTAGAAATAAATTTTCCCAGGTTGGTCATTTCCTTGCACCGTGAAGTATATGACAGATGAGCCCCTGGTCACAGTCACCTAGAGTCACAGGGGGCAGGCCTGAGACTCTGGCATCTTGTGGAGGTGAGTGTCATAGCCTTTCCCCAGCCCCTGGAAGATTTGGATTTGGACCATCAAGGGAAGCTTTCCATTTTCATATTTCACACAGATCCTAAGGTCTGCAGGGTATAGATGTTGGGGGGAAAAAACAACAATGTGATTACTTCTCATTATCATGAAGCAAACCCAGCACTGGTTCCATGGTTAAATATGGGGTTTTGGCTCATTATCCAGGAATTATTTATTTTTTTGAAGATTCATTTTATTGTTTTTGAGAGAAGGTGTGTATGTGTGTGTGTGTGTGTGTGTGTGAGAGAGAGAGAGAGAGAGAGAGCGAGAGAGAGAGAGAGAGAGAGAGAGAGAGAGAGAGAAAGAGAAGGGGAAGGGCCCAGAGCAGTCTCTATAATTTACGTCTTTAGTTGTGACATAGTCTTATTCACACAGGTGGATGTGGGGCCGTGAGGGGTGGGAGCCAAATTGGGGCCTCCCTCATGGAAGGTGAGAACCTTCACCACCACAGTTCAGCATATGGGTTTGCATGGCCCGGGGCTGGGATTCGATCTCTGGAGCTCGCAGTTGCAAGGCAAGTGCTCAACCTGTTGAGCTGTCCCAGCATCCTCTCATTCCCCAGGTTTTGAAGTCCAAGGCAACCCTGGACTACCCATCTTGTTTCTTACTTCTGAGTTGAAGTGGTAACAAGCCTGATCTGCGTTCTGTTCTGAAACAAAACAGAACTTACCTTCGATTTATGGTACAGTGGGCAGTGCATGGGCTTTGAGTTGACTGGCTATGTAACTTGGGGCATGTTTGTCTCGGTTTCCACAGTTGTAAAATGGAAAAAATGATGTAATTTCTTTTCCCAATAATGTAGAGATTAAATGTGTGCAAATAACCCAGTACCTAGTAGATACTCGATAGATGTCCATCCACCTCCTTTGTGGGAAGTCCTTTCCCGCTTGGAGAAACCCAAACTGTCTGGGTGGCTGATGACTCTTGGAACTTCTTATTAACCTACTTACTAAGAAGACTTTCTGGGATGTCTTTGTGTTTCTGGATTGTCAGATCATACAGGTAGTGCTTAGATTTTGAAATAGCTCTTATGGCCTCTGTAGTTCTTCACAGTCCGAGCATCACCCTAAGGGGCGTGGCGCCCAGGCTGGGGGCATCTCTGCAGTGAGCTGCACTGCACTTCCCACTGTCAGCCCCTTCCAGCTGTGGAGAGCTCCCGCATCTGTCTTTCACCCGCAGGCTCCTCCTGGAAGGAGGAAAGGAGTTCCCTAACCCCAGTTCCTCTGACCTCTTGCTTCCGAGGGCTATAGTGTTCATGGTAGAGTTTCAGGCAGAGTGAGGCCAAAGGAAGATGGTTGGAGGAAGGTGCTTTTGAGAGGAGTTCATTCCCTGAACCCCACCAATGCCACCATGCCGAAGCCTGCTGTTCCACCTGAACACGGCTGGGCTCTGGCTCAGACCTGATGCTGGCTCTACCAGACAGTACCAAGAAACAGTGATTAGTGAAAACAGATAGGGAACTTGGCCTGGTCAAATTCAAGGTCATTCATTAAGGCAACAGACATTTCTGAGCACCTCTCCTCCCACACACTAAAGGACCCATTGTCTACTCGTTCCGGGATCCTGGGATGGGTTTTGAGAGTAGATGAATCTCCTGAAACTGTGTACCAAACCGTATGTGCGTGTGTCTGCACTTCTGGGAAGAACATCCAGAACTTTCATTAGCTTCCCAGAACGGGAGGGACCACCTGCTGGATGTGAACTGGATGTTCTCCCTGTACTGAGCTGGAGCCTGTCGGAGTCTTGGCCCCAGAGTCCCTCTGGGCCTCCAGATGGATAAAATACCGTGACTGAGGGAGGGTGTGTTCACCATTCCCCAGAAACCTGTGCCCAGTAACCGAGCACAGAGCAGTGTTTTCCGGACCCCCTTCCCAACCCCTGTCCCTGGCCCCCCACTCAGTCACAGGCTGGTCTGCATAAAGATAAATCACTTTCCAACCACCTGGAACTAAGCCGCATCCTAAGCGGAAGCTATGGAACAAGCACGGAGCTTGGCCTTAGAGGGTGGTGCTCTGGGCTGAGCTCAGCCCTGCTCTCCTACTGGGGCCCGAACCCCTGGCTGTAGGGCCATCTGCCTCATTGGTACTCCCTGCACCATGCCTGCACCCAGGAGGTGCTCAGCTCATGCTTGTGGAGTTGAAGTGGGTTGATCATCCTAGCTCTGGGCTGGGAGAGGAAATCAGACCGTGTAGATAGCCATATGCATGAGAGAAAGGGGTCTGTCACGTGAGAGACTTGCAGGTTAAGGGCTTAGGGACTGTAGCACAGAGGACAAGGGATCTTCAGTTCAAGGGCTGGGTGGGTTGATGGGGAATCAGAGAAGCCTTTCCAGAGGAAGGGCCTTCGAGGGGGACCTGAAGGAATGGTAGAAGGCAGACATGGGGTATGGGAACAAAAGGCATTTAAGAGAACGAAGTGGCTTGCGCAGGAGAACACAGGCAGGTAGGTATGGGGTGAGAGTGACCGGCTTTGTGATGCTGGTGCCAAGAGCGCCTAGAAAGCAGTGGCCAAATCGGGTTGGAAAGTCAAGGGGTGCCCACAGCTCTGTGTCCTCTTCAGTCACAAACTGAGTGGCGGGCCTGGCTGTCCCCCTTGGCCGTTGAGCTGCAGCTGGACACAGCTCCTGTGGGTTTATTGGCCAGTGACCCGGGCCAGGGCAACCCGATAAGGCTCAGAGCTGGGCCGGGTTCTGCCCTTTCCAATGAAAACATCAGTGTCAGTGGAAGGTGCTCCTGCCTGTTGGTTCTCAGAGGTCGCATAGATCCTGATTGAAGGCAGGCAAGGAGCAGATCTACCACTACCGAGGCAGCTGATGCTCTTTCCCAGAGGAACCACATTTTAGCTTATTATGTCATTCGTCAGCTCTGTTCATCTCTGGTAATGAAATGAAGTGGGACGATGCTGTTGGGTTTGAGATAGGATTATTTTTTTCTCTCCTCCCACATCACCCCTCTCACTTCTCTCCTTCAAATTTCTGCCTGTCTCCAGCTGATCTCTGGCATTATGTTAAACTTCTTACCAGAATGGGTGCTTAGCAGACTCCCAGAGACTCTAATCTCCTTTAAGTACTAGTTTAACCATCTCCTCCAGGCAGCCTTCCCGAATTGCCTTTCCCAAAGACTTTGATTCCTGTATGATGGCCTTGCTACTGTACAAATGGTTCTCTTCTGTTGTAGTTGGTCCTGAAGGAACACTGTGAATATGTCAGGCCCTGGGCCCTGTAAAGCATCAATTCTTTTGAATTATGAGCATAAAGAAAAAATTAAGAGCATAAAGTTTCTCTTTTATGCCGAGGACAAGAGGGGCAGGGATTCTGACGTCCTGTTTCTGCATCTGCGTGGAGACTGTATCCTACACCAGCCTGGGTTTCGCAGTCTTCTCTCTCTTCCTTACAGAGGACCCACCAGGGCTTGTTGGGAGGCAGGGTGTGCTGCGCAGTGGATGGTGAATGGTTGGTTTGTAGCCCAGGTCCCCTTAACGCACTTCCCCATGGGAAGCTACTTATCCTTGATTAGGGGAGAAGCTAGGGGTTTGTGGCCTGAAAATCCAAGGAACCTTCACCTGTATAGGCACTGCCTGTTACTACTCAGAGGGCGCAGTCCCCAAGGGAAGGCATGGGATCTGCCTCTTCTTGGATCTTGGAGAACGGTGGGGTCAGGACAGCCATGGGAAACAGTGATGCAGACAGGGCACCCCGGACTCCCCAGCCCCCACCATGTGTACCTGTCCCAGGCCCGCTGTGCCGTACTATCCTGGTTAGGAGGGGAAGAATGTTCCAGATGAGGGGAAAGGCTAAGCCAAGGCAGAGAGGCAGACAGCATGAGCACATGCCAGCTAAATATTTTCACCTCAAATTTAAATAGTAATCACAAGGGGTGTAATAGCTGACATACTGAAAATTTTATAGTTATAAAACTGTAACATATTCTTTTACATGTATCCAGTGGACTACAAATATCATAGCAGTTTGATACTCATCAGCATGTTTGAAAAGTATCTGAACGTGATCTTCTTTACCATCAGAAATCTTATATTGTTCCTATTTCTCCTTGAATCTGCACTTATCCTAATATATTTTTTATACTCTTGGCAGTAAAAAGTATGTCTGTGTTAACATTAACTTTAAAAATCTCCTGTGAGTGGATGCCGGGATAGCTCAACAGGTTGAGTGCTTGCTTTGCAACTGCAAGGTCCAGGGATCGAATCCCAGCCTGAGCCCATGCAAACCCATATGCTGAACTGAGGCATAACTGGTAACCACCAGGATGGCATGGTGGCAAAGGTGCTCACCTCCCATGCGGGAGGTTCCCAGTTCAGTTCCTGCCCCTTACGGCGCCACATCTACCTGTGTGGTATAAAATCATGTCACAACTAATAATGTAAAACTACAAAGACTGCTCTATGCCCCGCACCTCCCCCCCACACACACACACACTTCTCTCAAACAATAAAATAAATCTTAAAAAATAATCTCCTGGGGAAGCTGGGATGGCTCAGTGGGTTAGGTGCTCACTTTGCAGCCCCGGGGACAGAGGATCGAATCCCGGCCCCGGCCCGTGCGGACCCATATGCTGAGCTGGGGAGTGCCCCCAGTTCAGTTCTCACCGGGGCAAGACCCAGTCCCAGTTCCTGCCCTGTGCAGCCCCGTTCCCACCTGCGGAATGAAGCTATGTGGAAAAACCAATGATGTGCAACTATGGAGACTGTTCTGGGCCCTCCCCCTTCTCTCTGTCTCTGATTGATTGTATCTCTCTCTCTCTGTCAAAAACAATAAATATATCTTAAAAAAAAATAATAATCTCCTGGGATTGGTTCTAGATTACTCATTAGAATAATTTTTGTTATATACTTGATCAAAATATCGTAACTATAATACAAATGCTAGTAAATATTTGACAAAAATACAGTGCTGTTGGAAACGCATCTCTCTGTGACATGGGAAGGGCTCTCTTCTTTGTTCTCTCTGTTCATGCATGAGCATTACTTACTGTTAAATGAGACAGTGTTCTGCTTCAGTTCTATTCCTATTTTTCCTTTCTTGTAGATATACATGCTGAGAAAATGTGCTCGCAAAAATATGGTAAGGATAGAAAGAGTCCTGTGATGGCAGTGACACTCAATTCTTTGAACTCTTTCCCTGTTGTATACCAAAATCCCATGGTGATCTATCATCAAAAATTGTTGTGAAAGATTTATCAGCTGACGATTCAGTTAGGCCCTCATCAATTCAGTTGAATGCAAAGAATGGAGAATCAGCTAACTGGGAAATTTTATTTTTGGTCATTGCATGTGTTCAGTTTCTCAATTTCTAGAAAATCTATCAAAAAGGCTCAATTATGACTTACGGAATGACTACCGTATTTTCCGGCGTATAAGATGACTTTTGAAACGAAAAAAAGTCAACCGAAAATCGGGGGTTGTCTTATACGCCGAGTATATCCCGAAAATCGTCTGGATATGCCGCTAAACGAATTTTCCAACTCGATCCCGCACCAATCACTGCAAGGCTGCTCGGACCGCCTCTCTAACTCAGCCAATCCAAGCAGGCTTTTTATGCATGCACATTATACATGTTCTGTACCCGAAGCTACACTGTGTTCTAGTAAAAAGCCTGCTCA